>CAJPVJ010000036.1:0-56823 GCA_905397405.1 Oppiella nova
GGTGGTAAAAATCAAGGCAATACTGCGACTGGGGTTGCCAAGCAACAGGCGAAATTAGGCATGGAGTGGGATATTTTGATGTTGCAGGGTTTAACCTTGACTGGAAATGCCACAGCAGTTTCAAAGCAATATATCAATCAGGAAAATACACTACATGCTTCTGGACGAACACTGTTTGATGTTGGGGCGAGATATAAGACCAATGTTTCAAGTTTTCCACTGAGCTTAGCTGCGAGTATCAATAACGTGACCAATAAGGCGTATTGGGGCATGCCACAATTGTCCAGTTTAGCCTTAGGTGCGCCGCGAACTTATATGCTGTCGGCTTCTATCGATTTTTAATTTAAGCGATACAGCACTATATTTTTATATGGTGCTGTATGTTGATTCAATGAGGCGCTTTAAATCATATAAATCTGTTTAATCAAAAATAAAGCGGATGGGGGTGTTGTCTCAAGGCAGGCTTGCTTAAAGCGCTGTTGATAAAACAACACTAAATCTAAAACAAGTGATGAAATCTAAACATTTATTAAAATTATATTTTGCATAAGACATTGAAAATTATAAAAATAAATATTGGCATAAAAGCTGCTCAATACAAGTGATATGAAATTGGAAGTATCTTAAGGAATACCTATGTCACTTGTCGTCGATAAAAAAGAAAATTCTAAAGAGTTTTTAAAAAGTACTTTATCTGAAATTTGGGTCACACGATGTCCAGTACCCACTGCAACAGGAATATCATTAAAACGCGGCACCTTAGTCGAAAAATTTGAGCGACATGGTATTGATGTTGCGGTATTGCAAGATGCGCGTAAAGGCTTGTCTGTGCATCATTTTGATCATCAGCTTCCGGCTTTATTCCGTGAGGGTGGCAATGTACCTGCTTTGGCTGCACGTTCAGAAGGTGCCCCAAGTCGTCTGATTGGATTAACTTGGATTGATGAATGGCAAGTGATTATTGTTCGACCTGATTCAGCAATTCGTCAACCTGAAGACTTAAAAAATGCCAAAGTGGCTTTACCTGAATATGCCGATAAACGTGCAGGCAGTATTTTTAGAGCCATGTCATTGCAAGGTATTCGAGGGGCTTTACAACTTGCAAATTTAAGTTTTCGTGATGTTGATTTTATTGAAGTTCCTGAGCGAGCTGAATCGAAACAAGATCGTGATGCCAGTGCCTATTGGTCAGGCCTTGATGCCTTGATTACAGGTGAGGTCGATGCCGTATATGTCAAAGGGGCATCGGCTGTTGAGGCAGCCACCAAACGTGGTTTAAAAGTCGGTATCGATTTAGATCAATTTGCAGATGTGACTTCGCGTGTGAACAACGGGACACCTCGTCCTATCACGGTACATGAAGATTTATTGGAACATCACTTTGATGTCGTCGTGGATTTTCTGGAAGAGCTTTTTGATACCGCAGACTGGGCAGAAGATCATTTAGATGAAGTGCTGGTTATTCTACAAGATGAAACCATTGCGGGTGCTGAAAGTGTGGCTACAGCGTATCGTAATAATTTCCATAAATCTTTACACCCTTCATTAAGTGAAGAACGCCTTGAGCTTTTAAAACAACAAAAAGATTTTCTTTGGTTACATGGCTTCCTTGAAAAAGACGTAGATCTTAATACATGGGTCGATCATCGCCCATTACTCGAAGTTTTAAAGCGTCGCCAAAATAAACAACGTTAAAACAGGATATTTATCATGACTACACTGATTCAATCGCCACTTTCCCCTGAACTCAATGATTTTATTGAACGCAACCGTGAAAAAGCTGAATTTACATTTGAGGTGTTCCGTGAGACGGGCACAATCACTGCCAATGGCACGGTCAATTTTGTTGAACGCGCCCCTGAGAATACCTTGGTGACCTTTAACTATGCAGGTCCTTGGTCACGAGATAAAAAAAGCAAAGTACTGGTAGAGAAACTTGATGGTGAAGTTTTATTGGGACGAAAAGGTGCTGGTGGCCGTTATAACAAACTGTTTCGTGAACATGCAGATGTCACCACAATCTCTCATGTACATGCACCGAATTTAGGTGCTTGGGCCCAAACACACCGAACCCTACCGATTCGATATGTGCCTGTTCAGCGTTTTCATTTATTTAATGAATTACCGATTTATATTGATCGCCGTCAGGCAGAAGTAGATTTCATTTTAGATCAACTCAAGATTGATATTGAGCATCGGGCTATTTTGGAAGCCAATGGCGGTGCCACAGTTTGGGGGCGTCAAGGTCTACAGGAAACTGCTGAATTTATTTTATTGCTTGAAGAAGGTGCTCAAATTCAACTGTTAGCAGAATTGGTTGGAGGAAGTCGTGAATATGGGCAAGGGGTATTACAGCAACAGTGGAAAATGAGCGGATTGACTGAAAAAGCAAAATCACTGGGATTACTTCCACTCCATTAGAAACATGATTTAAAACAAATATAGAGAATATTATGGCTGTAAAACTTTTATGGTATCTCACCTCTCCTGATGGTCCCTATCCTTGGTTGGAGTCGGGACGCTGGGATACCGATTATGAACATTTGCAACAAATTGCAATTACCGCAGATCGTCTGGGGTTTTACGGTTCGCTCATGGGTACAAGTGAGTATGAAACACTGGCGGTTGCCGCGAGTTTAATTCCTTTTACTGAACGCCTGAAGTTTTTGGTCGCACAGCATCCAGGTGAAGTTCAACCCGCAGTTTTAGCCAAATATGCACAAACTTTTGATGCCTTTTCTCAGGGACGTTTGTTGTTTAATGTGGTCAATGGCAATGATCAGGGACTTGCCGCTTTGGGTATTCATTATTCACATGATGAACGCTATGACTTTAGTAAAGAATACTGGAGCACATTTCAACAGAATTATTTAGGCGATAAATCTGGTTTTCAGGGTGAGTTTATTCAAGTGGCTCCACGTCAAGAGGGTGCTTCACCGATGTCAAAATGGCATGGGGCAACCCAAAAACAAGGCGTACCGCTGTGGGGAGCTGGCACATCAGCGAAAGGGGTACAACATTCAGTGGAATTGCTGGATGTGTATTTAAGCTTTGCCAACACACCGCCGTTGCTGGGAGAAAAATTCAGTAAGGTTGCAAAAGAAGCCGCTAAAGTTGGGCGAACTTTGCAGTATGGAACTCGCTTACAAATTATTGTTCGTGAAACCGAAGAAGAAGCGTGGCAATACGCGCAGTCTCTACTCGATAAAATTGATGTGAATTATGCGATTGAAGCAGTAAAACGTCAGCTTCCACCCAATGAATCTTTTGAAAGCTATCAAAGTAATAACCCGATTGTTCAAAAAAATTTAGAACGCTTACGTCAGGGGATATTACCTCAAGCTAAAGATTTTGAAATTTATCCAAATATTTGGACAGGGCCATCACTGTTTGGTTTTGATATCTTAAATCCCGCTGCGGGGACCGCATTGGTCGGGAGCGCTGAAAATATTGCTCAACGTATCCAAGAATATGAAAGCTACGGTACATCTGCATTTATTTTGTCGGGTTTTCCTTTAATCACTGAAGTTTACCGTGTTGCAGACTTGTTGTTTCCTTTACTTGAGCTCGATCATGGTTTTGAGTTACCGAAGTTAAAAAATCGCTCCTCTGTAGATTCTCTGTTGAATCAAGAAACTGTGGTTTAAAAGGAGAATCCTATGAGTAAAATTACGCGCAGAGCATTAATTAAAAATACTGGTTTAGGTCTAGGTACGATTGCAGCAGCAAGCCTGATCGGGTGTTCTCGTTCCGATTCCTCAGCATCAAATGAAGCTGCTACACATACAAGCCAGCATACCACACCGCAAAAAGGTGGAGTGATCAAAATTGGGGTGATTAATGGTAATCAAGCTGGAAATTTAGATGCCCATAAGCCGATTGGAATGTCGAGTGCCTTTAGAGGTTGGCCGTTATATGCCAAATTATGGGAGTGGGGGCGAGATATTCAACCTAAATTGGCGCTTGCTGAATTTGCAGAACCCAATGAGGATGGCACTAAATGGACGATTCGGCTAAAGAAAGGGCTTGAGTTTCATCATGGTAAAACCATTACAGCTGATGATGTCATTTTCTCTTTACGTCGTTTGACCGATCCTAAACTGGCGTCTCCCTTTGCTGCTTATCTGTATTCATTGCAGCGCGATGCGATTAAAAAGCGTGATGATTACACCGTTGAAATTCCATTTGCTCAAGGCAAAGGCTTAGTAGCCCTACCTGAAGCATGGATGAGTTGGGGCGGTATTGTTCCAACAGATTATGACCCAATCAAGAATGTCGTCGGAGCAGGCCCGTTTAAGCTGGAAAGTTTTACCCCAGGTCAACGTTCCCGTTTCGTACGTTTTGAAAATTATTGGAAAGACAATCAGCCTTATGCAGATGCCATTGAAATTATAGATTTTAAAGACCAAACCGGGCGTCTTGCTGCTTTGCAATCAGGGCAAATTGATATTGCATCGGGTATTAGTGCCGAGCATTTATCTTTGATTCAAGCCAATAAACGACTGAATGTTGTTTCATCTGAAACAGATGCTTGGCAATCCTTTGACATGAATACCACTAAAGCACCGTTTAATGATCCTCGTGTCAGACAAGCATTTCGTTTGATTGCCAATCGGGATGATTTAGTGAAACGGGCATTGGCGGGACAAGGGCGAATTGCCAACGATCTGTATTCATTTAGTGATCCTGTTTATAACCATGAAATTCCACAGCGTAAGCAAGATTTAGCCAAAGCTAAAACACTATTAAAAGCCGCTGGTTTTGATCAAAACTTAAAAGTTGATTTATATACAGGACCAGATAGCAATGCCGCCTTGGTGTTTGCGCAACATGCAGCGCAAGCTGGCGTGATCGTAAACGTTAAACAAGTTGAAGCTGCAACATTTGCAGATGCAGTCAAACAAGATTGGGCATTGAGTACAGGTTCAAATGTTTCTCGTCCATTTTTATTGACGGTATTGCAGATTGATGGACCCGGTGCAGCCAATAACAAAACCCGTTTTAATCAAGCCCGTTTTACTGAGCTGGTGCATCACGCATTGCAACAGCCTGATCTGGAAAAACGCAAAGTTCTGGTGCATGAGGCACAGCAAATTCAGCATGAACAAGGTGGCTTACTGATTTGGGGTTTTAACAATGTTTTAGATGCACATTCTCATCAGATTGGTGGTGTAACACCTGATCGAACCGGTTTTGCAGCATGGCGAACTGATGAGTTTTGGCGTAAAGGGGAGTGATGATGACGACTCAAGCCAGCAAAATTGAAAGCTCGATTCAACATCCAGCTATCGCCAAGTCGTTTGAATTTCCTGCATGGTTACCTTGGTTTTTGACCCGTATCGTGTCAGGAATTTTGGTGATTTTTGTGATTAGTTTAATTGTATTTATCGCGACTCAAGCGCTTCCATCTGACCCTGCGCGGGTCATTTTAGGGCCAGAAGCACCAGAAGCTACGGTTCAAATACTGCGTGAACAATTGGGGCTGACTCAACCGATATTGGTGCAATACTGGAATTGGCTGACTCAATTATTACAAGGTAATTTTGGACGCTCAATTGATTCTAATGTACCTGTGTTACAGATTATTCAAAACTATTTTGGTAATACGCTTGCTTTGAGTAGCTTGGTGGTGGCAATCACTGTACCGATTTCAGTTTTACTTGGGGTTTGGTTATCGCTACGTCGTGATAGCAAACTAGACCGAATCATTGTATCTAGCTCGATTATTTTTAAAGCAGTGCCCGGATTTGTCATTGCCATTTGGCTAATGATGTTATTTTCAACTTCGATCTTGCATGTATTACCCGCTGCATCATTGCTGATTCCTGGGCAGTCTCCGTTTAGCCAGCTAGAGTTTTTAATTTTACCCATTTTAACGTTAGCTTTATCGCTTATTCCTTATCTCATGCGTCTTGTGCGAGGCTCAATGATCGATGCCTTAGAGTCTGATTATGTCACTTCAGCACGATTACGCGGTATTCCAGAGCGTCGCATTATCTGGAAGCATGTTTTGCCTAATGCTTTAGTGCCCGTGGTACAAGGCACGGCATTGACTATACGGGTTTTACTCAGTGGGGCTTTAATTATCGAGGTTGTATTTAGTTATCCCGGAATTGGCAATGCATTGAATGCAGCAATTGAAATGCGGGATATTCCTACCATTCAAGCGATTGTTTTATTGCTGACCATCTGTGTGGTGGTGGTCAATTTAATTGCAGACTTAATGACCACTTTACTCACACCGAAAATACGCACTGCAAAAAAACATAAAGCCCGTTCACCTGGTTTACGTCAGGCATTGCGTTTATGGAAGTCTGGCCGACCGATTACGGTAAAGCCTGTCGATCGCCGTAATGCCTTGAAGAATATCAATTCAGGAGAGGGGAAATGAGTACACTTCATTGGTATCAACGTAAGTTTTTTAAAGCCTTGATTTCTGAGCGACAAGTCCGTTTTGGTTTTGTGGTGACAAGCTTAGTTTTGATATTTGCGCTTATTGGCCCAGTGCTGGTTCCTTTTGAACCAACTGCATTAGTGGGTATGACCTATGGTGCGCCTGAAGCACAGGCTTTTCTTGGCTATGACTATATTGGGCATGATGTTTGGTCCCGTGTATTAGCGGGTGGTGCTTCAATTATTTGGATGACCCTCGCTGCCAGTCTGGTGGCTTTAATTATTGGTTCCAGTTTAGGCATATTGGCTGCTTTTGCACGAGATAAAGTTGACCAGTTTGTGACTTGGCTTACCGATGTTTTTATGGCATTTCCTGATCTGATTTTAGTGCTATTAATCGTTTCGATGCTAGGGCGTGAGCCATGGCTGATTGTGCTCACTGTTTCGATTGCTTTTATTCCTGGGGTAGTACGTCTTGCACGAAGTGTTGCGCTAAATTTGGTTGAGCAAGAGTATGTAGAGGCCGCCAAAATTTTAGGTTATTCGAAAAGCTATATTTTATTCCGTGAAATCCTACCCAATATGCTGACACCCTTATTAATTCATCTTGGGGTGATGTTGACGTGGGCTGTTGGCATGTTATCTGGTCTGGCTTTTCTTGGTTATGGTATCGCACCTCCTGCAGCCGATTGGGGCCTGATGATTAATGAAAATCGTGCTGGGTTATTGGTTCAACCGTGGGCAGTATTTGCACCGGTGATTTTAATTGCTTTGTTTGCGCTGGGAACCAATGTGTTGGCTGAAGGTGTAGGGCGTGCCGCAGCGCGGATTGAGGAAAAGTAACCATGACAGAGATTTTAAAGAATACGGTACTACAGGTAAAAGACTTAACGGTGGCATTGGTCAACACAGGCAATCATGTAGTTTCGAATATTTCTTTTCATTTAAACGAGGGCGAAGTCCTTGGGTTGGTGGGAGAAAGTGGTTCAGGTAAAACCACATTGTCGAGTGCGTTATTGGGCTATGCACGACATGGTGCCAAAATTATTCAAGGCACAATTGCGCTGGATGGACAAGATATCCTCAGTCTTGACGATCACGCCTTGCGTCAAATTCGAGGTTATAAAATCAGTCACGTTGCCCAAGATCCGGGAACGGCACTAAATCCAGCATTAACAATTGGACAGCATCTACTTGAGTTATTAGAAGTCCATCAATCACGCTTATCCAGTAGTGAAAGAAATCATAAAGTTGCTAAAATTTTAGATGAAGTGGGATTGCCTCAGGATGATGTGTTTTTAAAACGCTATCCTCATCAGCTTTCCGGCGGGCAACAACAACGGATTTTATTAGCATTGGCATTTTTGTTACAGCCTCGCTTAATTGTCTTGGATGAACCGACAACAGCATTGGATGTTACAACCCAAACTTTAGTGCTAAATATTATTCGTAAATTATGTCGCGAATATAATGTTGCAGCAATTTATGTATCACATGATTTGACTGTGGTGAAAGATATTGCAGATCGCGTAATCGTCCTGTATTCAGGCCAGATTGCAGAAGATGCCGCATTAAGTCAGTTATTTGAAACGCCAAAACATCCTTATACTCAAGGTTTACTCAATGCCATCCCCGATGTGTCGATTCGTAAATATTTATCCCCCATCGAAGGACATGCACCCTCACCGAATGACCGTCCAACAGGATGTGCCTTTGCCGCAAGATGTACTTTCGCTAGCGAATTATGTCATCAACAGCAACCGAAATTAACCCTGTTATCTCAAGGAGTTGATCCACATTTTGTTGCTTGTCATCATTGGGATGAAATGGGTGTGATCAATTTTCAAGAGCTTGATCCGCATCTGATTGAATTAAAAACAGATCAACAGGCACTGCTTAAAGTAGAACATATCAATGCTTGGTATGGCCAGCAACAAGCACTTTTCGATGTTTCTTTTCAAATACAGCGTGGAGAATGTTTGGCCTTAGTCGGGGAGTCTGGTTCAGGTAAAACCACACTGTCTAGAGTGATTGCAGGACTGAATGAAAATGCAGAAGGTCAGGTGATTTTAGCAGATGAAGTATTGTCCTTGCAGGGACAAAAACGTCAGTTAACACAACGACATAAACTGCAGTATATCTTTCAAAATCCATATAAAGCCTTGAATCCAGCACATACCATAGGACAGACACTCACTAAAGTGGTTCAGCACTTTTTTGCTACATCTCAGCAAGAAACTCAACAAAAGGTCGTTCAGGTACTTCAACAAGTATCGCTTCCTCCACAGGTTCAAGAACTCTACCCAAGAGATTTATCTGGCGGAGAACGGCAACGTGTAGCGATTGCACGAGCGCTGTTATGTCAGCCTGATGTTTTGATTTGCGACGAAATTACTTCTGCTTTAGATGTGTCAGTACAAGCATCTATTTTAAAACTGTTGCAACAACTGCAAAAGCAAGGCGTAACTTTACTTTTTGTGACCCATAACCTTGGGGTAGTTCGAGCAATTGCTGATCGAGTTGCCGTTTTAAAAAATGGCCATCTGGTGGAATACGGTGAAACCGATCAAGTACTGAGTCATCCGCAACATGGGTATACCAAAACTTTGCTCACACATGCACCCAGCTTATTTAAGACTACAGCACAGCGTATCTGTGCATAAAAAACAAGAGATTTTCCGGAGTTAAAATGAACGATATTCAGCAACACAATTTTTTAGAATTGGGCAGTATAAGACATATTCAAAGTGAACAAGAAGCATTGGATATTGCCAAGGCAGTAGCAAAACAACTGACTGAATTTGCTCAAGATCCTCAATATAACAAAAGTGTTCCTTATGAACAGGCCCGCTTAATTTCAGAAGCAGGTCTGACAGCGATTATTGTTCCTCAACAATTTGGTGGTTTAGGCGCAAGTATTACTACTTTGGTTAATGTGGTAAAGATCATTTCATCTGCAGATGGTGGTGTGGGGCAACTTCTACAAATCCATTTCACCATGTTTCGAGGAATTTTAACGGGTTATGAGGATGATATTCGCGATCAATTATTGCGTGATGTATTGAGTGGTAAACGTTTAGGCAATGCACTCGCAGAAGTGGGCGGAAAAGATAAATTTCAGCATAAGACCCGTGTAGAAAGAAATTCACAAGGGCAGTTAATCTTAAATGGCAGTAAATTTTATTCCACAGGCTCTTTATTGGCCGAGTGGATCTCTTTATTTGCAGGCAGTGATGATGGACCTGTTTCGATCTTGATTCATCGTGATACGCATGGGGTAGAACTGCTCGATGATTGGGATGCAATGGGGCAAAACAATAGTGTCAGTGGCACAGTCAATTTTAAAGATGTTGTTGTCGATGAACGTTATGTTGCCAAGCGCAATACTGGTGGTTTAGGGACAGTGCTACGCACAGGTTTAACTTGGCCTCAGATTTTGCATGCAGCTATGGATACAGGTATTGCTAAAGGTGCACTTGAAGGGGGGATTGATTATTTGCAACAGAATGCTCGTCCTTGGGTGGAAAGTGGTGTCGACTCCCCGACACAGGAACCGCATATCATTAAGCAAATTGGCGAGTTTGCAGTTTTGGTCCGTTCAGCAGAAGCACTTTTAGATCGCTCAGCAGCGATTTTTGAGCAACATTTAACCAATCTGGAAGATGAAGCCTTACAAACTGAATTGATTTTATCTGTGGCTGCCACACGGAGTCAGTCAGACCATGCATCTTTGAAAATTTCCAGTGAAATTTTTGGCTTACTTGGAGCAAGCTCTACTTTGTCAAAATGGAATTTAGATCGTTTCTGGCGTAATGCTCGTACACATACCACACATGATCCGATTCGTTGGCGTTTATATCATGTTGGAAATTATTATTTAAATAATATTCCACCTGGTGAATATAACTCTGTGCTTTTAAAGAAACAGGCTGAAAATGTGACCAAATTTAAGTCATAATTTGAGTTCGACAAAAATATGCTATTCGGAAACCTCATCCACAACTGTTTGAGGCAGTACTTAATCGCATATTTTTTTCGGTGAGAAGCAGCGTTTTGTGCGTTGAGAATAGTCAGAAGCTTTTGTATAGGCGATGCCTTAAATTTGGAAGCTGAAAAATAAAAGGTTGTCATCACGACAACCTTTTATTTTTTCGTATTGTTAAGCCACTTGTGCATGAATAGCAATGTCTTGTGCTAGCCATTCACGAACATTGATTTGAGCTGGAATAAACTTCCAGCGATAGAGAAAGTCACTAAGGTCTTGTAAGGCAATAATCGATGTTTCATCAAAATTGGTATTCAGCTTGAGATGTGCATCTGCGCCATAAGCTGCATGGACCCATTGTTCACTGCTATTACATTCTTTAGCCAGATAGCGGTGAGTTTCATCTGCATGCACATGCGCCCATTGTTCAGCTTGTAAAACCGCATCGACGATGGATTGAGCTTGTTGTGGATATTGCGATAGAAAATCTTCATCCACAGTTAGTGTTCGAGGGGTACCATTATTTGAACGTAGGATAGGGTCGGGATGTGAACCAATATCAATAATGGTATGCAGGGCAAAATCATGGGCAATTTGTGCTGCATGTGCGCCTTTTAAAAAGATGGCATCGACATCCCCTTTGATTAAAGCCACAATCTCTGCACTTGCGCTCAGTTTATTACGATTGCTAAAGAAACTCGCATCATTTTCTTCGGTATGATTTTGCTGTTGCGCCACTAATATATCAGCACGCAGACAATCCACCAGTTCCAGATCACTGACCTTAAGATTTACTGTTTTTAATGCATTTTCTAAACCGCGAATGGCTTGAGCACGAGAGAAATCGATGATGGCATCTTGATTCAGTGGGAGCCCAAAGCGTTTACCTTTTAGATCCTCAACCGTCTTAATTTGGGAATCATATCGAGTCAGCAGTAATTGGACTTCATCTGCCCAAGATAAACCGATGACTTTGGTTTTTTGTCCAGAAGCATATGCCCAAATTGCAGGAATACTGCCACCATGCCGAACTGAATTGGCAAGGGTATGGTTAAAATGTGAGTTACGAACCTCTTTTGAGTTCGATTCACGAATTGATTTAATTTCAATTTGTTGCTCAATAAATTTTTCTTTTAGCCAGCCTTTTTGAATCGAGATTCCGAGCCCTGTAGGAACTGGACAGCGTGTATACCAAAGTGTATTTAATGGTTGCGTTTGAAGTGTTGTCATTGTGACATCCTGTTGTGATTTGAATGCTTTAAAGCAATATTGATGCCATTGTTTAACTTGTTGATATTTAAAATATATTTTTAATATCTATTTTTATGATGTTGATATATCAAATATTGTTGCAATAACAACAGATAACAAGTGCGGATGTTTTAAATCAAACATCTCATCAAACATGTTTTTTAAAAAAATAATATAAAACAGTGGATTAAAATATTTATGCCTTTGAAAAATTTGGCATAGATCTCGCAGTGAGCTATAGATCTTTAGTTGTTGTTTTATTTTTATGTTTAAAAATTATCCACTGCTGCGAAGTTTGGCCTTATATCGTTTTATGCCATTTCGCTTTGTATTGACGGCAACATTATTTGTCCTTGCCAATTTTGGCTTAGCACTACAGCAATATTCAATCGGACATGCGATTGATACGCTAAAACACAGCCAACCTGAAAGTTTATTTCAACATGCTTTTACAGATCCGTTAAATCCGTGGTTTTGGTTTATTCTACTGACGAGTATCGCTTTACTTCGTGCCATTATTCAATATTTAGCGGGTTTAAGTGCCTTGACGATTGGACAGCAATTGTTAAGTATTTTAAGAGAAAGAATCTTTAGCCAGGTCCAGCATTTAGATGTTTCATGGCACTGGAAACACGGATTAGGTGAAGTTTTATCAAGAACCACCCGAGATTCAGATAAATTAAAAGAAGCTTTAATTAATTTTTGGCGACAAGTGTTTGAATCCAGTCTAGTGGTCGCCGCAACAGTTGGATTGTTGTGTTGGTATCATCCTTGGTTGGGGATCGTCCCGCTTATTTTTATTTTTCTAGGCCTAGCTGTGCTGTTTAAACTGACTAATCAGTTGGTGGTGCTGGATCATCAAGTTGCCTATGCCTATGAAAAAGTCAGTGATACTTTGGCTGAAAGCGTCAATGGCATTCGAGTGGTCAAAGCCTTTCAACTTGAGGAAAAGCTCTTACAACGTTTTAATGCTGCGGTTGATAGCTTTATTCGTCATTCCATTCAAACTATTCGCACCAGTGCACAACGCTTACCGATTCCTCAAATGATTATTGCCTGTTCCTACTTATGGGTGATTGGGTTTGGTGGTTACTTAATTGGACAAAATCAATTACAGATTGGGCAATTTGTGGCTGCTGTACTTATGGCAAATTTATTGGTGTTTCGTATTGAAAGTATTGGACAGGTCTTACATATTTTTGCAGATGCACGTTCATCGGCAACTCGAATATGGCAAATGCTAGATGAGAAATCGGCAATTGTAGATGCTGCACATGCTTTGCCACTACAAGGGGATGCTGATGGGGATGAAGGTTTAAATATTCGACTGGAAAATGTCAGTTTTCAGGATCGAAGCACAGAAAAGTATATTTTAAAACAGTGTAATGTTGAATTCCGAGCAGGTGAAATCGTCACCATTGTAGGGAAAACTGGAGCGGGTAAAACCACACTGATGAACTTGCTCAATCGTTTTATCGATCCAACCGCAGGGCAGGTCTGGATTGGTTCAGATCAACGCGGTTGGCTCAATCTTAAAGATCTTAGTTTGGTTAACTTACGTCATATGGTTCAGATTATTCCGCAAGATAATTTCTTTTTCTCAGGAACTTTGGCGGATAACTTAAAAATAGCCAAACAGGATGCGACTGAACAGGAGATGCGAGACGCATTGCATTTGGCTTCAGCATCTGAACTGTTACAGCGACTCGATGCTGGTCTGGAGACACGAATAGGGGACAAGGGAGTCACCTTATCTGGAGGGCAAAAACAACGGATTGCACTGGCACGGTCAATTTTAAAAAACTCGCCAATCTTGGCGCTTGATGATTCAACCAGTGCTTTAGATTCCACTACAGAAAAACAGGTGTTACAGCGTTTATCAGGCTTGGCTGACAATAAAAATCAGCTCAAAAGAACCATTCTGATCAATTCAAATAAACAGACCACGATTTCTTTATCAGATCGCATTATCGTATTAGATCAGGGACAAATTCTTGCTCAAGGGAGCCACACAGAATTGCTCCAGCATTGCGTATTTTATCGGGAGTTGATGGGTTTTCAAAAAGCGCAACAGGAGATTCAAGCATGAATACCACGGTTAAAAATTTCCGTCCGCTGGCGAAAATCTCTGATCTGCAGATCGAAGAAAACTTAGCTAAAACCGCGCTACATCGCGGAATGTTAAAAAAACTCATTCCTTTGCTTTATCCGATTCGTTATTTAATTCTAGCCATGATCTCAGTAGAGATCTTACAAGTGCTGAGCATCTTTGTACGTCCATGGGCAGTCAAGTACATTTTAGATTCTGGATTTCAGCAAGTGGCTGGGAAACTGGTGTTGTATCAGCCAGTACTTTTTATAGCAATTGCTATTCTGGCATTCAGCTGGGTGTGTCGTTTTGGATTAGCGGGTATATCAAAATACTTGTCTGGAAAAGCGGCTTTAAGCGTCATTAATGATCTAAGACGTTCATTATTTCAACATATTCAAGCTTTAAATATTGGTTATTTTGATCGAACTAAAGCCGGCCGAATTATTTCACGAGCGGATCGTGATGTCGATACTTTAGAACCAGTATTGATACAAGGACCACCTGAACTACTTTCTGCGATTTTACGTTGCGGATTAGCATCTGTGCTTTTGTGGCATATCTATCCCCCATTTTTCTGGTGTTTATTTGCAACTTTGCCGATTTTATTGACAATGACTGCAATATTTAAAAAGTCATCACAACGGCATTGGGGACGGGTTGCCGAAGAACGCAGTCGATTTACTGCACATTTGGTTGAAACGGTAAATGGCGCCAAAATTATTCAGCAATTAAATTATAGTGAAACCAATCAACAGCGTTATCAGCAGCTCTTAAAAGATTTTAATGATTCTATTATTTATGGAAGTAAGCGGACCAGCTGGTTTGCCCCATTTACTGGATTGCTTTCGACAGTGGCAACCGCGGTTTTTATTGTGATTGGAAGTTATGCTTATAGTGAAGGTGTCATCAGTATTGGACAGTTTGCCGAAAGTATTTTTTACGTGTTTTTATTCTTGGCACCTTTACAGGAATTGACCGATTTATTTGAGCGTTATGCCAATGGTGCAGCGTGTGCACAACGGATATTTCTACTTTTAGATACCCAATCTAGCATTCAAGATGCACCACATGCGTTGAAATTAGGGCAACTTAACGGGCATATTCGTTTTCAGTCTGTACATTTTGCTTATACCACCAAAGCTGTTTTACAAAATTTTGATTTAGAGATCGACGCTGGAACGGTGGTTGCGATCGTAGGGCCTACAGGTCATGGTAAAAGCACGATCGTTCAGTTACTGACACGGTTTTATGAGCCTCAGCAGGGTGGGATTTTCTTAGACCGTTATCCGATACAGGATATTCATCTGGACAGTTTAAGACAAAATGTCAGTATTGTTTTACAGGACAATGTCTTGTTTAGCGGCACAATTTTAGACAATTTACGTTTAATTCAACCCGAAGCTACAGATCAACAACTGATTCAGGCGATTGAAGAACTTGGTGCAGATGATATTCTAGGACAGCTTCCTCATGGTTATTTTACTGAAGTTGGAACACTCGGAAAAAATTTAAGTCATGGGCAACGCCAACTTGTTTGTCTCGCACGTGCATATTTGGCTGATCCTAAAATTTTAATTTTAGATGAAGCGACCTCTGCGATTGATATTTATACGGAACAGAAAATCCAATATGCCCTTCGACGCTTATGTAAAAATAGAACCTGTATTGTGATCGCACATCGCTTAAGTACCATTCAAGAAGCAGACAAAATTGTGGTGATTGAGAATGGGGCTGTAGTGGAACAAGGTTCTCATGAACAACTGATTCAACAGCAACAATCTTACTATCAGTTGTATCAATCTTATTTACACAATCAACTTGTATAAGCTTATGCGCCACTAGCAAATCTGTGGTTTTATAAACATTTTTTCGAATCATTGTTTAAATATAAACAATGATTTTTTTATTTTTAATGACAAGTTTTTGATATTCAATAATAAAAATTTTGGCATTGGCTTTGCTATATCGGTGCAGATCGTTAAGGAAGCTTATATGCGTACATATTTTTCTCAATTCATTCTTCATTCTTCTGTTTTTGCGTTCAGTACACTTACCGCCTCAATCACTTTGGCAAATGAACAAAGGCCTGTATCAGAAAAAGAGGATGTCGTGACATTGCAATCAGTTGTTGTAACGGGTTCTCGGCGAGCTATCAATAGTGCTTTAGAGGCTCCTGCTCCAGTAGACATTGTGACAGCCAAAGAACTACAAGAAACAGGGGCAGGTGATCTTGCAGCTGCATTAACACGTTTATCGCCGTCAGTGAGTTTACCAACATCACCTGCGGGTGGTTTCGGTGCATCGGTACCGCCGAGTATTGCATTGCGAGGTTTATCTGCAGATCAAACCTTAATTTTGATCAATGGTAAACGTCGCCATACAGCGGCTTACTTCACTCGACAAGCGTATGCTGGGGGGAGAGGTGCTGCGGTAACAGATTTAAGCCTAATCCCGATTAGTGCCATTGAACGTATAGAGATTTTACGAGATGGTGCCGCAGCTCAATATGGTTCTGACGCGATCGCGGGCGTGGTTAACATTATATTGAAATCACGTGATCATGGTGGTGGCGTGAGTTATCAAACTGGAGGCTATACACAAGGGGATGGTGAACAGCATAAAATCAATCTTTGGAAAGGCTTTGAATTACCCAATGATGGTGCTTTAACTGTTGCCGTAGATTTAGGAAAGCGTGAAGCTGCAAGTAATACTGCACCAGATACGCGAACATTTTATGATGGTTCAACCCAAGCCCAATATACCGAGCAGAACACACCATTTAGAACTTGGAAATTTGGTTCTCCTGAACAAAAAGACCAAATCAATATCACTGCGAATTTAGATTTACCTTTAACTGATGAAATTGCCTTGTATGGTTTTAGTAGTTATGGGCATCGTAAGACCATCGGGGAAAATTTTTATGAACCTCCAACCACCAAAACAGTACTGAATCAATCCAGTTATTTTAAGCAACGTTATCCTGATGGACGCTCACCTTTGAGTTTAGTCAGTGTGGATGATTTTGCGACCACGTTTGGGGTTAAACAAGGCAACCAGACTTCAGGAAAATATGACCTGTATGCCACTTATGGACAAAACAAAGTCAGCACTGAACAAGGCAATGGCATTAACCCAAGTTATGGTGCAGATTCACCTTCTCATTATGATTTAGGGGAAAACATTTTTGCCCAACTCAATACAGGACTGGACTATAGTCGTGATTTTGCAATTGATGGTTTAGCCAGTCCATTGACTGTTTCGACGGGAGCGCTATACCGTTGGGAACAATATAAACAAAATGCAGGCGACCCGATTGCTTATACCCGTGGACCCTATTTTAATCCAAGTACGGCTTTAGGTACGGGTATCCCAGGTATATACGCGGGTATTACAGATCAAGACCAACGCAAAATTAGTCGAGATGTGTACGGCATTTATTTGGATCTCGAAGCCGATATTGTAAAAGATTTAAATGTTGGTGCTGCTATTCGAACAGAAAAATATTCAGACTTTGGTTCGACAACCAACGGCAAACTCTTTGCCAAATATGATATATCTCCGCAGTTGACTCTTCGTGGATCTGTCAATACAGGTTATCGCGCACCGTCATTAGCCCAGCAAGGATACTCCGCTTATAGTGTACAAACGGTGCAAACTCCGACAGGTTGGCAAGATGTACAGCAAAGGACTTTAGTTGCGGGAAGTGAAGCGGCTTTACTGATTGGTGGAACTTCACTAAAGCCTGAGAAATCGACCAATTATTCTTTAGGTTTGGTACTCAAACCATTTATCAATACCTCTGCAACTTTAGATCTTTATCAAATCGATATTCGAAATCGTATTTTACTTTCTGACAATATTACTGGCAGCGTGATCAATAATGCTTTTGCAAATACGCCGTATGCAAATATTGCCAATGTGGCGTTTTTTAATAATTTATTAGATACGCAAACACGTGGTTTGGAGTTCGCATTAAAACATGATCTTGATCTTGAACAATATGGCAAGTTAAAGCTGAATTTAGGCTTGGCTTATCATAAAAATAAAATCACTGACAGCCGAGACTCAATCACTGCAAAAGGTGAGCGAATTCCAGTCTCTAGTATTGCTGGTCGAAATACCCAAAGCCTAATTGAATCTACAGCGCCAAAAACCAAATTAGCATTGGGGGCACTTTGGTCAAATCAAGCGTGGAGTATCAATGCCGCAGTCCGTCGTTATGATAAATGGACTACTTTAAATAATACCAATACTTCATTGGATCAGACCTTTGATCCGCAATGGATTGCTGATTTGGACTTTGGCTACAAAGCAGATGCGTGGGTAAAAGGGCTAAAATTCAATCTGGGCGCAAATAATTTATTTAACAGTTACCCAGACAAAGCCAAAGACTCATCTGTAGGGAACATCGTCAAATACAGTTTTAATGCGCCAGAAGGTGCCTTTGGAACGTATTTATATGGCCGTGTAAGTTACGACTTTTAAATTAAAAAATAAATTTTTAAAACAGTTTTTAAATAGGTTTCAAGGTCATGAAAATGCAAAATACTTTTATATCTAATGTGGTTAAATCCGTTTTTGTCGCAAGCATACTAACGTCTGCTGGAATGGCAAATGCCCAGCAAGCCCCACAGCCTGAAGATCGTTATGGGGATGGACGTGTTTCAGCATTTTATACATGGAAAGCTGCGATTCCAGAACAAGCTGGAAAACTCTTAAAGACAGAGGACATCAGCAACCCTTATATCCGTTTGGACAATGATAGTACGGCCATTCGTATTTTATATAGTTCAACAAGTGGAAGGGATAGTAAGACCCCCATTGTGGTTTCTGGGACAGTACATCTTCCTAAAGGTACGCCACCGAAAGAAGGTTGGCCTGTTGTGTTATGGGCACATGGTACGGTTGGTCTAGCAGATGCCTGCGCACCTTCTTGGAATGGACGATCTTATCGAGATGTACAATATTTAAATCGATGGTTAAAAGAAGGATTCGCTGTAGTAGCAACTGACTATGAAGGACTTGGTGTGGCTGGCCCGCACTTGCTGATCAATAATCCAATGCTTGCTTATAGTATTTTAGACAGCGGTCGAGCTGCGCTTAAAACGAAATTACCTCTAGCAAATCGTTTTGTTATTGTGGGGCAATCTCAAGGTGGGGCGGGGGCTGTTTCAGCTTCAGCTTATTCAGCAACCTATGCACCAGAGTTAAATATTAAAGGATCTATTGGCACAGGGGTGATTTATCAGGACCCCGAGGCAACAGCTGAAAAGAATCAGTTAAAGTTAAATCCTTATGAAGTCAGTCCATCCTTAGCATATGGTATTTATAGTTTTTTAGTGACGCAAAGCTTATTTCCTGAAATCAAAACTGAAGATATTTTTACCGCTGAAGCAGTGCCTTTGGTGGAACAAGCAAGAAATGCCTGTTTGACCAGTTTTATGGGAGATATTCAAACAGCAGGACTTTCACCTGCGCAAGCCTATAAGGCGAATCCACCATCGATCTATAAAAAATTACAGGAAAAACAATCCAATGATTATGGCTATTACCCGATCTTAAAAATCAATCATCCATTATTTATTGGCACTGGGGCAAATGATCGTACACCAGATGCACGTAATCAAATGAAGTTGGTGGCGGATGCATGTAAGGCAGGTACAGTCGTTGAAGGGCATTTGTATCATGGATTGGGACATAGTGAGACAGTGAATGCTTCCCTACAAGATTCTATTCCATTTGCCAAAAAGGTGATTGCAGGGGAGAAGATTCAGTCCATTTGCAAACCAGATTTACAATAGAAAATCAGAAGAAAATAACCATCCCTCATAATGATGCTCATGGTTATGACAAGACCTTAAATTAGCAAGCAATAAAAACCGCTCATTCAATCCGATTAAATGAGCGGTTTTTATTTAGCTTGAGGACTTAGGCAATCTGTTTGTTTCGCTTGGCCGCCTCAGCTCGTACCGCAGGAATAATATAACGACCATAGTCCACAGTATCGTAAATTGGATCATAACCACGATTTAAAAAGGTGGTAACGCCCAGATCTACATAATCAAGTAATGCGGCAATAATCGTATCAGGCGTTCCGACAAGGGCGGTGGTATCACCATAGGCCCCAACTGCGCTTGCAGTTGGCATCCATAAGGCTCGGTCATGGCGATCACCTTGTTGTGCTGCTGCCAGTAACCGTTGTGAACCTACGCCTTTAATTTTATGTCCCGAAAGTGAGCCATTATTTTGGAACGTTGGATTTTGCTGAATATCAGCTAAAATTTGTTGTGCTCGTTGCCATGCGAGTTGTTCTGTTGGCCCAATAATAAGACGTACTGATAAACTGACCTGCGGCTGGGGTTTATTGGCTGCTTCTGCTGCCTTTTTAAGTTTATTTATCTGCTCTTTCACGCCCGCTAAAGGCTCACCCCAAAGCGAGTAAAGATCTGCATGACGCACTGCGATATCGTAGGCAATATCCGAAGAACCACCGAATGAAATCGGAATAGAAGTTCCATTGACCGGTTTTAAAGGGCAGAAAGCATTTTCCAGTTTAAAGTATTTGCCTTCATAGTGAATCGGTTGCTCACTTTTCCAAAGCTTTTGGATGATATCTAGATATTCACCCGTGCGTTCATAACGTTGAATTTTATCAACAATATAATCACCTTCTTGCGGTTCAGCGGTAATTCCCGTAATGGCATGTAAACGAATGCGTCCTCCGCCAGTGGTATGGTCCAGTGTGGCAAAGGAACGTGCAGCCAGATTAGGCGTCATCAGCGCAGGGCGATGTGCAATCATAAATCCAAGTCGTTCAGTCTGTTGTGCCAGATAAGCTGCGATTTGGGTACTATCAGGGCTACTTGGTCCATTGGCGATTAAAACTTTATCAAAACCTGCATATTCATGTGCACGAGCATGATAGCGTAAATATTCGAGATCAATTTTATGACCAATTCGGGTTCCTTTGGTTTCAGACCATTGATTTGGAAAAACCATACCCACAAACTCTATGCTCATCATTTAACCTATGCTGTAAATTTTAAATAAAAGAGCAAAATAGGTGCCAAATAGAGAGGGGAGATAAAATATATAATTTTTCAAAAATATTATTGTAAGCTGTTTATATATGATCAATTGACAGACATATTGTTTAAAAAGCAACATTGCATAAAAATAGAAATATATTGATTATAAATGCATAAGCAAAAACGCCTATTAAATCATTCAATATATAAATTTAGGATTAAATATCTGTAATTATTATTTATCAGCTTTGTAATAGAATTGTACTATTCTATTTTAATATCCTCCTCAGCTATTTAAAGGGTTAATTATGAAATCCTATTTGGATAATGATTATAAAGTAATTACCTTGCCTGATAATGGTGTGCCAATTAAGCCAATAAGAGCAAAAGCGATTATATTTTCTGATCAAAACTCTCGTAAGCTATTAAGCCAAGTTGAAACCATTGCACCAAGTTCTGCCAGTGTGATCATCCAAGGTGAATCAGGTACAGGTAAAGAATTAATCGCACGTGAAATTCATTTGAAAAGTGATCGCCAAAATAAGCCGTTTCTTGCTGTCAATTGTGGTGCTTTAGTTGAAACACTTGCAGAATCTGAATTGTTTGGTTATGAAGCAGGCGCATTTACGGGTGCGCATAAGACACGCCCTGGTATTTTTGAAACAGCCGACGGCGGAACTTTGTTCTTGGATGAAGTGGGTGAGTTGCCGTTGTCTTTGCAAGTAAAACTGTTACGTGTATTGCAAGAAAAGGAAGTTGTTCGGGTCGGTGGACGTAAACCGATCCCGATTAATGTACGCATCTTGTCTGGTACACATGTTGATTTGCGTAAAGCTGTCGCGGAAAATAAATTCCGTTTAGATTTATACTATCGCCTAAATGTGGTTGTGCTAAATATTTTACCATTGCGAGAGCGTAAGGGTGACATTTTGCCTTTGGTGGATTTTTTCTTAAACTCCTATTCGCAAAAGATGATTACGCCGAAACCCAACATCAGTGATCGCGCCAGAAATGCACTACTCAACTATAGTTGGCCGGGAAATATCCGTGAGCTTGAAAATAATATCCATTATGCACTGCTCATCAGTGGTGGCAAAACCATTGATATTGAACATTTAAGGTTTTCAGAGGAGGGTGGCTCAAGCGTTTTACCAGATAATGATTTGATTCAAGAGTTTGAGGATGTACTCAAGCGTTTATTTCAAGAATATGATGGTGAAGCATGGCACATCATTGAAGATAAAATCGTCAATACCGCTTTTTCAAGTTGCTGGAATAATCAGGTTAAGACTGCAAAAATGTTAGGACTGTCGCGCAATGTTTTACGTAATTTGTTATCAAGATATAATTTATTACCAAATAAAAATGAAATTGTTTAATTGGGCTGTGCAATAGAAACATCCATTTTACCCATGGATGTTTTATTTTGGGCTGGTCATTTTTGTGATCCATAAACCAAGTTCAAACAAAAGCCACATTGGTACTGCCAGTGCAAGCATGCTAAAAATATCAGGGGGTGTAATAAACATTGCGATAAAGAAAAACAAAACAATGATGTGTTTACGGTAATGTTCCAATTGTTGAATAGAAAGAATACCAATAAAAATAAGAATATAGGTGAGTACAGGGATTTGAAAGGCGATACCAAAAGCCAGAAAAAGCTTGAGACAGAAATCAAGATAACTGTTGATATCAGTCATCGGTAAAACATTATCTGGTGAAGCTAAGACAAAGAAGTTTAACGCCAAAGGCAGAATCAAATAATAGGCAAATAATAGGCCAAGATAAAATAAACCGATGCTGGAGAGCACAAGCGCCATGCCAAATTTTCTTTCACTTTGATATAGAGCAGGTGCAATAAAGCGCCAGAATTGATAAAGAATAAAGGGAATCGCCAATAAAATTGCAAAATAAATATTGAGTTTAAAGGGCGCTAAAAATGTACTCATCACATCTGTAGCTATCATGGTTGAATTTTTAGGCAATCGGGATATTAAGGGTTGAGCCAAAAAATGATAATTGTGTTGTGCAAGGGGCAATAATAGTAAAAAAATAGTTAAGACTGTAGCAATGCTATAGATCAAACGCTTTCTAAGCTCTTTTAAATGTTCGCTATATTTCATTTCAGTGAGTGTTTCACTGAGTATTTGTTCGGTCATGCAGCTTGATCCTCACGCAAGATATTGGATGATGTTGTGTAAATTAAAAAGGGTACTTTTAATTCACGCGCAGAGATTTGATAAACATAATCATGTGTGGGATAAGGAGGCGCTTGATGTGCTATAGCAACAGCGCTATGTACACTTTGGATTTCGTGTTGCATTTGTGCAAGCTGCTGTTTGAGCAGCTCTTCATTTTGTTTTATTTTGAGCAGCTCTTCTTGCATGATCCTTTTTAGTTCAAGCAATTCCAGTTCATTTTCTAACTCTAGCTGGATTTTGTTAAGATTATTTTTAAGGGCTCTATATTTAAGTAATCCCACCCTTAATGTTTGAGGGAGCTTTTCAGGTCCCAATATAATCAGTGCAATAACAGCAAAAGCCAAGAGTTCACCAAAACTGATATTGAACATAATGATTTAGTACTCACCCGTTAGTGTTTTTTTCTTTATTTAAATCGAGATGATGAATTTCTTTAGGCTGATTTGTTTCAGACAGTTTTTGATCATCAGAATGAACCGAGTCTTTAAAATCTTTAATTGCACCACCTAAATCCTTACCTAAGTTTTTAAGTTTTGATGTACCAAATAATAAAATAACGATCACGGCAAATAATAATATATGCCAAATTGATAAACCCATTTCATATTTCCTTAATAATTTAAAACTAGTTGGTATAAATATCATGCTTGAATATATTTTCTAAATAATATTTATATCGATGAATATTCGATTTCATTATGCGCTATGGTCCAGCATATTGAGTGCTTGATTACGATAGTTAAATAATAATTCGCTGTCTTTATGTCTTGGATGGGTCAAAGGAACTTGAATGATTTCTTTAATTTTTCCTGGTCGAGCAGACATTACGATCACGCGATCACCCAGATAAACCGCTTCTTCTATATCATGTGTAACTAGAATCATGGTGATCTTTTGATCTTGCCAAATACGTTGTAATTCAGTTTGCAGATGGCTACGTGTAATTGCATCTAAAGCACCAAAGGGTTCATCTAAAAGTAAAATATCAGGCTGATTAACCAAGCCTCGTGCAATCGCTACCCGCTGCGCCATACCACCCGATAGCTCATGTGGATAAGCATTTTCAAAACCTTTTAAACCCACCATTGTAAGATGTTCTGCCACACGGGCATTTTTTTCGGCACGGCTTAAGTCGGTTTCTTCGAGCGCTAAATGAATATTTTCGGAAACACTGAGCCAAGGCAATAGACGGTGCTCCTGAAAAATTAAACCTCGTTTTAAATCTGTCCCTTGTATTGGTGTTTGATTCAGTAAAATCTCACCTTGATAGTCTTTATCTAATCCTGCAATTAAGCGCAACAAGGTCGATTTACCACAGCCACTGCTTCCGACAATAGAAATAAATTCTCCTTGTTGAATATCGAGATGAATACCATCTAATACGGTGAAAGTTTGTTGATCTCGATAAAATGATTTATTGAGTTTTTTAATCGAGAGTAAGGAAAAGCTCATATCAATATCCTGATGAGATGGGTGATTCAGTTAAACACGCCATTGCAGTAGTCGTTTAGAAATCAAGTGAATACAAAGCGTCATGCCAATACCGCTGAGGGTGACCGTGATTGCACACACCAACAAAATATCCATTTCGGCATTGATTTCAGCTTTCATCATTAAATTGCCTAAGCCTGCACCAGCATTGAATAACAGCTCACTGGCAGTTGTGGTAATCCATGTAAAAGGCACCGCTAAATTCAACCCCGTTAAAATATATGGGAGAGCTTGAGGGAAACGGATTTTTTTAAATTCCTGCCAAAAAGATAATTTGTAAATACGAGCGACTTCACTGTATTTCTGGTCATAATGACTTAGCCCTTGAAAGCTGTTAATCACCATCGGGAAAAAAGAAGCAAGCGCAATAATAAAGATTTTTGCCTGCTCACCATTGCCAAACCACAGTGCAATCAATGGGGTTAAACCAAGTAAGGGTACTTGGCGAATGCTATTAAATAATGGTGAAACCAAGGCATTTAAAATTTTTGAATAGGCAAGTAAGGCACCGAGTAGTAGCCCTGTTGTCGAGCCAAGTAAAAACCCCAGTCCAGCTTTTTTAAGACTTCCCCATGTGTTTAACCATAATTCACCTGTTTCAAGCAGCTGAATAAAAGCAAAATACACCTTCTGTAAAGGCACAAATGCATAGGCATGACTGGCGCCTAAACTTGAATTGTATTGCCATAAAGCCAGTAAAAGGAGCGGTAGCAGCAGACCTTTGATCAAGATCAGTGGTTGCGCAAAAGCACTTTTTAAGTTCAGTGGATGCTGTGACATTATTTCCCCCTTGAACTCAATGCAGGTGATACAAGATATTGTTCGAGCTGACGTAAAGTTTTATCTAAAGCAAAACCAATGATTCCTGTAATAAAAACTCCGACCATTACAACGTCTAAACGTAACATTTGTCGTCCGAGCTCCATCATTTGACCAATGCCAGTGCCTGCAGCAAGTAATTCAACGGCCACCAAAATCAACCAAGCACGACCTAGAGCAATCCGCAGTCCACTGATTAATGGTGGGAGGATGCAAGGGATGATGATGTATCTCAACCATGCTGGAGTTTTTAGTTTGTAGATCTGGCCCAATTCAATATATTTTTTAGGAATATTTCTAACAGCATCCGCTGTTGTGAGTGCGATTGGAAAAAAACAGGCTTTAATAATCAGTAAAATTTTAAATAGTTCACCAATGCCAAAAACCAAAATAAAAATAGGAATAAGCACAAAGATTGGAATTTGATAAAGGATATTGAACAAAATATAGGTGTAATTTCGGAAAGAGGTGAGGGATGCATAGGCAATGCCAAACAAAATCGCACAGGTGGCCGCAATTGAAAAACCCATCAGCAGTCGAGAAAGGCTATCTTTTAAATGCAGTTGTAGTTCACCACTTTGCAACAAGGCAAGAAATGTCTGCCATACCGTTATAGGTGGTACTAAAATTTGGGTTGGAAAAATCTGTAAATAGCTAATCAATTGCCAAACCAGTAACGCCAAGATGGGTGAAAGGAATGAGAGCAAGCGATAGACCTGCTCAGAAGACAATCGCCTCCATAATGGTGCTTTGATCGCCACGATTTTTTTTTCGATAAGCGGATTTACGAGGATTTTCATGACCTAGTTTCCTTGCTTATGTTGAATATCAAGTGTTTGTAAATTTTGAATGGCTTGACTGGTAAACTGAGCATTGAGCAACTCTTCAGCTTTGATTGGCGTTTGAATCAATTGGTTTTTTACAGCATGGTCGATGACTTTTGCATAATGTTGTTTAAGAAAATCCACTTGGTACTCAGGTGACCAATCTTGTTGCCAGTTACTGCTGGTATTTTGACTTTCGCGTTGAATCACACTTAGAGGCTGACCAAATTTGGTTTGGCTTTGTTGGAATTCATCTTGATGCTGTGAAATCCACTGCATTGCCCGTACTGTCGCATCAGCAAGTAGTTGGGTTGTGTCTGGATGTTGATCCAGATAAGTCTTGCGTCCCCATAGTTCAGCACGCATTTTCCAGTCAGCGGGTAGACTTTGCGATGACCAAATAATTTTGCCAAGATGGCGATCTTGTAAAGTGAGCGCATCACTTAAGGTAAAAAATGCATCGACGCTTTTAGCGGATAAAGCAGCAGCTCCCGCCTGTGGATTGAGATTGATGATTTGAAAATCTTTAAGCTTTAAACCTTTGCTCTGTATCAATTGAGCAAAATTAATTTCCCAAGGACGACCACGATGTAAGGCAATCTTTTTACCTTTGAGGTCCTCAATGGTTTTGATGGGTGAATCCGCTGGAACCACCAAATAAACATTATTACCGACTCCGCCAGGGACGACAATTTGTGTTCTAACACCAGTGGCATTGAGTACTACCGCAGGAAGATTGCCATAAAAAGCAAAATCAATTTTATTGTTGATAAAGCTTTCATTGACTAAGGTGGCCACAGCCGCAGTGGTTACAGGTTCCCACTTTAATTCAATATTTTTCTGCTTTAATGCTTTTAGAAAAATGGGGTCCTGTGCAATAAGTTGTGGTACACCAATAAAGTCCAGACCGCCAGAAGTTCCATTGGCCACAACCGCAATACGAAGCTGTTGTTGACTGGTTTTACTTTGGTTTGGATCTTCGGTTTTGTGTACGCCACAAGCAACCAATCCTAAAAGACTAAAACTTAAAAAAAGACCAGAAAAAATACGCATATCATCATAAAAATCTAGAAATATAAGGGGATAGAGCAAGAACCAAGCCAAAATAATTATTTTATATAAATCAGTTTGTTATGTTTTTATGATTGGTGTTATTTGAATGGATCAAACAGGTTATGTTGTGAAACCGACAGTATTGGATGGATAAGTGTTGAAATTTCAACACCATGTTTAGCTGGGTTTTTATAATATTTAGATAAAACAACAATATAGATGAATTCAATATTGAATAAAAAACGGCATGGTTTCTGCTCATGAGTTGTATCACTCACGATAGCGTGTAAAACCTTTAAATTATTGAGAAGTATTATGTCTGTTGAATTTTTATGGAGAATCCCTGTGCATGGGGATGGTCGTCGAGCACATCAGTTACATACACGAGGTGAATGGAACCAGCTGAGCCCAGCAGTACAATCCCCTCAACGTGTGGCACCTCAACATCAAGATGAATTGTTTGCCTACTATGATTATGTACAACAGGTAGCAAAAGCCGCAGATATCGTGGGTTTTCACGGCGCATTGATTCCTGCTTTTCCACATACTGAAGAACCGTGGGTGCTGGCATCGGCATTGGCAAGAGAAACCAAAAGACTCCGACTATTGATTGCGATTCAACCTTGGTTTATCCATCCTGCATACGCAAGCCAAATGGCAGCAAGTTTGCAGCGTCTCAGTCAGGGACGGGTTGAATGGAACGTGATCTCAGGTGGCGGTGGGGCACAGCAACGTGCCTATGGTGATTTTATTGAACATGATCAGCGCTATGCGCGAACCAATGAATTTTTAGAGTTTGTAAAAGGGTATTCGCATCAGGCACCTTTTGACTATGATGGAAAGTTTTTCCACGTTGAACAAGGTGGTTTGAAATACCCAATGAATCAATATGACGTTCCTCGTTTGTGGTTAGCGGGAGCAAGTCCAGCGGCACTGCAAGTTGCAGGTCGGCATGCCGATATCCATTTAACATGGGGGGAACCTGTTGAACAGCAGAAAAAAGTGATTGAACAGGCGCGATCCTTCCTTGCACAAAATACCCCAGACCATAAGGTAAAGTTTGGTATGCGTATTGATATTTTGGCACGCCCCACACAGGAACAAGCGTTTCAAGAACTTAAACAGATGTATGAAACCATCGCTGTTGATGGCAATGCATTTGAACGTAAAGATACTGAGTCGGTTGGTGCAAAACGTCAGCAGGCCTTAGCACAAGGCAATCGTTTTGAAGACTTATTTGTCAGTCCAAATGTTTGGGCTGGTATGTCAAATGTAAGGGGTGGTCCAAACTGTATTTTAGTGGGGAGCTATGAACAAGTGGCACAGCGCTTACAAGAATATATCGACATTGGTGTTGGGCATTTTATTCTCGCCAGTAACCCACATTTGGAAGAAGCATATCGGGTTGCTGAAGAAGTCTTACCCTTGGTTGGATATAAATTAAAATAATAAGTTTAGATCCCTTTGAGATATCAGAGGGATCTTGTTGTTTCAACAGCATAGAACTGTCTTAAAACCAACAGCTTTGCTGACAAATCGAAGAGTGTTTTTAATTAAATTTATAAAAATTAGTGGCTTATATTGTTGGCATGACTTGTGCAATTTTCAATACAGTATTTTATTTTTTAGTTTAAATTGCCATGAGTGAACGAATATTTAATCCCCATCAGCGGGCGTTGCTATTTGGGCAATATGCATCTGCTTCAACTGCAACTGGCATATCAGACCCATTTACACGACATCATTTGGATGTGAGTCAATCACCTCCAGCAAAATTGAATAAATTGTGGATCGCGATCATTGCGGTTGCTGCAGCACATTTGGGTATTTGGTATATCGCAAAACAATTACCGACACCAGCTTTGGACATTGCAAAGCCAGAACCCGTGGTGATTGAAATTGTCAAACCAGTGGAACCACCTAAAGTCATTGAACCTAAAATTCCACCAGTGACGCAAAAACCCAAAATTCCGCCTGTGGTCGAAAAACCAAAACCGATTGCGAAACCTATCGAACAGCCGAAACCTGTTCAAAAAACTGTGGAGCAAGCCAAACCGATTGTAAAACCCATTGCGCAAGACACAGTTCAAAAAACTGAGGAACCTGTTGTAAGCAAAAAACTGAGTACTGAACCTGCTCCAAAAACAGCAGAACCAGTGAAGCCTGCTGATGACAATTTACCTGTGACAGAAGCCAAGGGTTATGCAGGTTATCTAAGCAACCCCGCAGCAGAGTATCCAGAACAGGCCTTAGAACGTGGTTGGGAAGGCTCGGTGATTTTAAGGGTCAAAGTATTGCCAAACGGTAGCCCAGATAGCGTAACGGTCAAACAAAGTAGCGGCAAAAAACTTTTAGACAGCGCGGCTGTAAGAACAGTAAAGCAATGGAAATTTTCACCGGCCTTAAAAGGTAAAACACCTGTCGAAGGTTGGGTTGATGTTCCAATTCATTATCAATTACCGAAATAAACTATTTTAAATTAAGAGGATATCTACATGACAGACATAAATTCATTGATCCATGACGGCACAATCTGGTTATTGGTTACTTTCTCCATCGTCACATGGGTGTTGATCGTGGTTAAAGTGGTACAGACACAGAAAGCCAGCAAGCAAAGTAAGGTCTTTGTCGAAGCCTTTTGGAAAGCCAAAAATTTGCCTGAGGCAGTGACTCAATCACAACAAGGTGAAGGTCCTACAGCCCGTGTTGCAAATGCCGGTTTTCAAACCTTGATTGAGGCAGATGAAAAGACTCATCAAGATTTGCAAAACAGTTGGAGTCGGCAGGATTTATTAGAGCGTCATTTACGCAAGCAAATTTTAACTGAACGTCGTCAATTGGAAAAAGGTTCTGCATTATTGGCTTCGATTGGCAATAACGCACCGTTCATTGGACTATTTGGAACAGTGTTTGGGATTATTCATGCTTTACAGGCCATTGCACATTCAGGTAATGCAAGTATGGATGTGGTTGCAGGGCCAATTGGTGAGGCCTTGATTGCTACAGGTATTGGTATTGCTGTGGCGGTACCCGCTGTGTTGGCTTATAACTATTTCATACGTAAAGTTAAAACCATCGGTGCAGACCTCGATGATTTTGCTACTGATTTTGTCAGTTTAAATCAAAAAGCGGGCTTTCAGTTACCTGTCGCTAAGCCAAAAAATACCACTGGAAATACTGTAGTCAATCATGATGCATCCAGTAAAGAAGTCAAAGAAAAAGGAGTGTTTGCATAATGGCCGTTTCAACCTCCCAAGAAGATGATGTGGTGAGTGAAATTAACATTACGCCATTGGTTGATGTGATGCTGGTTTTACTCATCGTGTTTATCGTTACAGCACCCCTGTTAACCAATACCGTGAAAGTAAATTTACCCAAGGCTGCACCGACGCAGTCAACGGATCAGAATAAAGCGGTTGTCATTAGTGTTAATCCGCAAGGAGAAATCTTCCTTGACAAGGATAAAGTAACTTTGGCAAGTTTTGAAAAAGAGATTCAGTCACGTAAAAACAGTAACCCTAAATTGGCTTTGAATTTAAATGCCGATGAGACCATTCCTTATGGAACAGTTGCAAAATTACTTGCCAGTATTGAGCGAGTAGGGGTAGAAAAATTATCTGTGATTACCGTACCCAAGTAGTCTTTGGATGCTGAATGAAATAGCTGCTACGGCAGCTTTTTTAGTGCCTAAAAATATGAGTAGTTAAAATAAAAACAGCGTTCAAATTTTATTGCTTTGTATAAGCATGATTTATATAAGCCTGATTTTTATAAACTGAATGTGTCTAAAATGAATGTGTTATTCACGATTTTGATCAGCAACATTAAGGTCGTTGTGTTGGGCAGCAATAGACGGGATGTACCATCAGAGCCCCATATTGGATTGACTTTTCGTCCTTGAAAAGTCAGAAGATCGCTGACTACAGCAGATGCTTGATGGTGTTAAGGCTCTGTAAATTTTATTTTAGGCTTGATTGTTCCATAATTTCTCAAAACGCCACGTTGGGAAAATAGTGTGTTCTGCAGCTAATCCTCCAATCTGTTTCGATGCAGCATCTATGCTATGGCTAAAACCCCAAATCAGCATTCCACCGCGTTCATGTTGAATTTTTTGTGCCTGAGCCAAATACACTTTACGTTTGGCTAAATCGGGTTCAGCCAGTGCTTTATAAAACAGCTCACTATATTCTGGGTCTTTAAAGTTGACACGATTGGTTGTTGAAATTGGCGCATCATTCACTACAGCAGTGGATAAATACGGTGTACCCACGTTGGTTGCATTACTGGAGAATTGCCATTTACTTCGATCAGGTCCATTAAAGGTAGCTAAATCAACTTGTTTGACCCGAATACTGACATTGGCTTTCTTTGCTTGTTCTGCAAATATCAGGGCAGGTTGGGCGTTGCCAACGGGGGTAATCAGTTCAACGCTTAAGCCATCTTTAAAGCCCGCTTGAGCCAATAAGTTCTTGGCTTCTGTAATGTCTTGTTGACGTTGTGGCAAATTTAGAAATGCTGGATCCTGTGGAGAATATAGATCATTGGCGATGCGTCCCTGACCGTTTAAACCCCGTTGTATCAGCTCTTGACGATCGGCGATTAAACGAAATGCTTGGCGGACTTTGGGATCATTAAATGGTGCCTGTTGAGTATTAAAGTCAAAACTATTGTGGGTATTGGTTTGAGAACGAACCGTTTGAATATGTTTTGCTTGCTCTAAAATTTTAATGTATTCAGGTGAAATCGCATTTGCAAGATCAATTTGTCCTGCCAATAATGCATTTAGTCGAGAAACTTGATCTTTAAAGTCAATTACTTCAAAACGATCTGCATAAGGCCGATCTGCTTTAAAATAGTTTTCAAACCGAGTAAAGACTGAACGTTGACCGGGGATAAATTCTTTGACTTTATAAGGACCTGCGCCCACAGGGTTATGAATGGGATCAAAATCAGTGGGGACAATACCGCCAAAATTGACCCAAGTTTCAGGCAGCGCCACAAAGCCAGCAATTGAACTAATAAAAGGGATGCGTACTGTATATTGATCTAATTTTTGGATACGATCACGATCAATCCATTGCACAAGATTCCGAAAAGGTGAGGCAAGCTTTGGATCTGTTAATCGTTGCAATGAAAAAATGACATCATCTGCGCTGACGGTTTTACCATGATGAAACTCTAAACCTTTACGCAGTCGTATGGTCCATTCGCTGGCATTATGATTAGGTTCTGCAAATTCAGCCAAAGCAAGACGAGGAAGCATGTTTTCGTCCCATTCCCAGAGCTTATTATAAATCGCAAATCCACGGGTAATCCCACTTCCTGAAGCTGAAAGGTGAGGGTCAAGGCTACCTGATTGTTGTCCACCAATCAGCCCTAATCGAATTGTTCCACCATGCTTAGGGGTACTGGAAAGTGAACTTTGGGAGTCAGCGCTAGGTTGTGGAGATTGTCCACAAGCAGATAAACCACTGATTAAAGAAACGCCACCGAGTGCAGTTAGACTTTGGGTTAAAAATTTTCGACGTGAGAGTAACAAGGTTTCATGTGTCATTAAAAATACTCAGTTAGAACGTATTCAGAGGAGATTGCACAATGAATGCCAATTCTTTTTTATATTTTTCTAATATTTATCAATTGATTATAAGCGTTGTGTTTTTTGTCACTGTTGCTTTTTCAGCATTTCTGTTGAAAAAATAAACATGAATAAAATCTGTATATCAATGAGGGCTATTTAAAAGTAATAAAAATCAATGTTTTATATTTGAGTTTTGCCTATTTAAAGATTGGCATAGGCTTTGCGTAACGCAGTGTAAATGTATTTTACTGAGTGTGATATGAAACAGAACTTTCAATTAAAGCCACTGGTGATTGCGCTAGGGCTATTTGGGGCAATCTTTCCATGCGCTATTTTTGCTGAAGAAACCTCAGAGCAAGCCAAGGATTCTAATGGTGATGTAATTACCTTAGCCGATGTTGTAGTGACAGGAGCAAATAAAAAAGCCACCATTCTCCCCAAGCGTAAAGTCACTTCGATTTATGGGACGGATAGTTCTGTATTAGATACCCCACGTGTCGTTTCACAAGTATCAGAACAACAGTTTCGTGAAGATGTTATTCGTAGTGCAGATGATTTGGTTAAGTATGCTCCAAGTATCACCAGAGGAGGTGGGCAAAATGCCAATTTCGCGCCACAGATACGAGGGCAAAACTCCGAAGTTTTTCAAGATAGCCAACGAATATACAGTACCCGACATCCGACCAACTTAAATGCCTATGAAGCTGCTGATATTGTTGCAGGACCAACGGGGGTAATTTTTGCACCGACGTCAGGTTCAGGGGGATATATTAATTATCTCACCAAAAAACCGAATTTTAATAAAGCACAAACCACGATTTCGGGATCAGTGGGTTCAATTTATGCAGGGCAAGGTGCTGAGCCTAATTTCTCAGTCAGTATTGATCATACTGCACCTATTTCTAAAGAATTGGCATTTCGAGTCAGTGCAACAGCACAACGAACAGATGACTATTATGACAATGTAAAAAATAATTTTAATGCATTTTATGGTGCTTTGGCTTGGCGTCCAGATGACAGTCTACGGGTTGACTGGAATATCAGTTATGACGATTATTCAGATTTTAATGTGACGCATGGTTGGAACAGAGCGACACAACAATCCGTTGATCAAGGGCTTTACTATAAAGGCAGAGCGACCCCGATTATTCAAAACGGTTCAAACTTTTGGTCTCCAGTCTTTGAGTCTGGTGCAGCTCACTCTAAAGTGATTGGTTGGCAAACTCGGCAGAAGAATGACAAAAATCAATATATTGCTGTAGGTCCAGTACAGACTTCTCCTTTGCCAAGCTCCACTGCTGATCAAGCGGGTACAATTCGAGGCTGGGTCTATGATCCATCAATCGCAGGCAATGGCTTAGTCAAATTAGATGATGATGTTTCTGGTCGGAGCGAAGATAAAAACAGTGCAAAGCGCTTTAGCACACAATTTAAACTGGTCAAAGATATCAATGAAAATTGGTCTGTGGCCAATAGTACGCTATATCAAAAGAGTCGTGATTTGGGTGATTCTGTTGGGAGTTTCTTTACCGATTTGGACCATGAATTATTGGATAACCGCTTAGAGTTTTTAGGCGATCATGACTTTGAGCTATTGGGTGTCAAAATCAACAATAAAAGCAGTACAGGTGGCGCTTATCGGCATGAGAAATTTACCTCTCTCGCAGCAAACAATAGTTTTAATATCAATCCTTATGATTTAACCAATGATCCATCACAGAAAAACCCGGGGGATTTATTGGGGTTGGTCAATCATGGCGGTTCGACTGGAAGCTGGATTGGGCAGGCTGGTGTTCCACAGTATTCGCAGTATTTTGGCTATTTAAATCTACCTCGAATGTACCCTGTGGGTCATGGCTTATATGCTGAAAAAGGCGGTTTTCCTCCCAATGGAGGTGGTGCAGTTTATACAGGAACAGGCTTTTGGGACACTTACAGCGTATTTACACAGCAAAATTTTACCTTTAATGATGTTTTTGGGATTAATCTGGGAATTAACCACAGTTCTATAAAAGCAAAATTAGAGAATCCACTGGTTTTAGTCCCTACAGATGTCCGCTCAGATTCCAATAAATATAGTTTGCTCAGCTATCAAGCCAGTACCTTTATTAAACCTACTGAAAAAAGTACCCTATATTTTACTTATGATAAAAGTACAGCTTTGAATACGGGTGTATTTGGTCCATTTTTAATTTGGGGCGCTGGAAATCAGCTAAATCCTTTGGCTTTTGACAGCCAAAGTGAATTAAAAGAAGTGGGAGTGAAATACGAGCCGATCACTGATCAACTTCTGCTAACGCTCAGTGGTTTTGAACAGAAGCGCGATTTATCACCTGATACCAATGGCAATATGGCGCGTTTTGAAATCAAAGGCCTTGAATCATCATTACGTTGGCAGCTACAAAAAAATATCGCGATCGGGGCAAACTTAACCTATCTCAATGCTGAATATTCTTCCATTATTCCGGCTGGTTTTTCACCTTTTGGTTTCCATGCAGACAATGCGACGGTATGGGGCGATAGCAATGCTTTAAACCAACGCAAAGCAGGACGTTATGATGCAGCAGGCATTCCTAAATATTCTGCAAGTGCTTATGTGGACTATCAGCACCAGTCAGGTTTTGGACTAAACTTATCGGGCTGGTGGACAAGTAACTGGTATACCAATCTAAGTCAGACCGTAAAGGTACCCAATAATTATAATTTAGATTTGGGACTTTATTATCGTCAACCGCAGTGGACAGTAGGCTTAAATATTCTTAATTTGACCAATGAGCGTAATTTCGTAAATGGTTTAGCTGGTGCAAATAGCGAGTTTTTACAGCCAATGCGTCCATTGACGGTACAAGGACAATTTAGCTATAAATTCTAAATTAAACAGATTTTTATTTTTGATTGCATTAGCCATACTTTTGTATGGCTTTTTTATAAATTTATTCTTAGTAGATATCATTAAAAATAAAAAACAGCAAAATGTTGAAATAACAACAATACGACAATCAGAAATGTCTATCTATCAGCAAAAATAAATATTTTTTTTATGATTTTTTATATAACACTTTGAAAATATTTAAATAAATAGAATGGCACAAAAGTTGCCAATAACAAGAATAGATTTATTTAAATGGAGTCACCATGTTTAAGGTTACAAAAATTAGGCAGAGTATTTTAACTGCTATGTGGGGCGTAACGGCGAGTGTTTCAACACTGGCTATTGCAAATGAAGAGATCGAGACTACACCAGCACAACAGGCACAGGTTGAAAAAGCCAAAGATGTCAAAAAATTAAGTGATGTGATCGTCACTGCACAATATCGGGCGCAAAATATTCAAAAAGTTCCAACTGCAATTACTGCTGTTTCGGGTAAGGACTTGGCTGCGAAAGGTTCTACTTTTATTGGGGATGTTTTAACCTATACACCAAATGCTGCAGCTGAAAACCCAGATGGGGATAGTCGTCCACGTTGGTATATTCGTGGTCTAGGTACGGGAGATGTGGCTGCATCGACAGTATTTCCTGTTGGCGTTTATGCAGATGGGGTTTATTTAAATGCGCCAGTTGCAGGTGCAGGTGACTTGTTTGATTTAGAGCGTATAGAAGTTTTACGTGGTCCACAAGGTACGCTCTATGGGAAAAACACCACCGCGGGTGCAGTCAATTATATTTCTAAAAAGCCTAATTTTTCAGATAAACCCAATGGATATGCAACCATTGGTTTAGGGGATCATAACCTACGAACATTTGAAGGCGCAGCAAACGGTAAAATTTCAGAAAATGTTGCGGTTCGTGGGGCTTTTTACTCTGAAGATCGTGACGGATATGCAAAGAATATTGCCAATGGTGAAGATTATGGCAACGTGGATAAAAAATCTTTTCGCTTCCAAGTGCTAGGGAAAATCAATGATGAATGGGATGCCTTGGTCAATCTACACAGCCAAACTTATAATGGTTTAGGCAGTAATGGTTCCTTAAGCGTGGGTAAATACTGGGGTATTTATGAAAGACCTAAAGGACGAGACACCAATTTAGATTTAGATGAAAACAATAAGATTCAGCATGATGGCGCGTCATTAACCTTAACTGGAGATTTGGGGGGCGGATATAGCTTTACTTCGATCACTGCTTTTGATAAGACCACACAAAAGTCGATTTCAGATGGTGATTACACCCCTTATGATGTCGCACGAAGCTATAGTGATAATGAATGGCGTCAATATAGCCAAGAGTTCCGCATCGCTTCTGATGCTGAAAAACGCTTAAGCTGGATTGCAGGATTTCATTATTTCAATGAGGATTTAGATTCCACTGGAGTCAGTGCACGTGTCAATAAAACATTGCCAAATGGCGCTGCTTCTCAAACTGCGTCTACGCCAGCATTTAGAGATATAACCTATAACCAAGCCACTCAAAGCTTTGCACTTTTTGGTAACAGTACCTATAAATTTACAGATAAATTTAAAGTGACAGGTGGTTTACGTTGGACCAGTGAAGAAAAAGATATTGATCTCAATCTGACTCAGATCACAACGGGAGACTATACAAAAGGCAGTTGGTGGAAAAAAGATGGCTATAGCAATGCAGTTTATAACCCAACTCCAAATGCAAATGGGTCAACAAGTCGCAATAAAACTTGGAATGAGTTGACCTATGACATCACCCCAGAATATGAAATTAATCCTAATTTAAATACTTATTTTAGATTCGCACGCGGTTTCCGCTCAGGTGGATTTAACACTGGTTTATCCAGCAGTTTAACCCAACTTGCCGACGTGAATCCTGAATACTTAAATAGTTATGAACTTGGTTTAAAGTCTACGTTATTGGACGGAGATTTAATCGCAAATGCCAATATTTTTTATTATGACTATAAAGATATTCAAACCAATTTACTGGTTGCAACAGAGGGACAAGGTGGTGGGGTGACCTCGGTTCTCGCCAATGGACCAAAAGCTGAAGTTAAAGGTGCTGAATTAGAATTAGATTATTCAGTGACTGAAAATCTACGTTTACGTTTTGCTGGTGCTTATCTTGACAGCGAATATACCGATTTCGTCGATAAAAACCCGGTAACCAATGTAGTTAATGCAGATAATACAGGCAACAGTCTAGTCCGTTCGCCAAAATACACTGTCGGTCTGGGTGGAGAATATACCTTTAATCTCAATGATGGTGCTCGTGTTGTTGTAGGTACAGATGCCAGCTACAGTGACCGTGAGTTTTTCCTCGTAAACCGTCAAGACTATTCGGTAGATCCAATCTTAAGCCAAAAAGCATATACCTTATGGAATGCCAATGTTGGCTACCATAGCGCAAATAACAAATACCAAGTCAATGCTTACGTTAAAAACCTATTGAATGAAGAATATCAAGTACATGGCCGTCCAAATGGTCCCGCTGGACAATATGTTTTAACTTATGGAAACCCACGTCAAGTTGGTGTTTCTCTTACTGCTAAATTCTAAGTTATACGGAGAACATCATGGGAATTGAATTTTTTACCCGTCTACCACTGCATGGTGAAGCAGAGTACTTAGCAGGTGATCCACGCAATCGTGGTGATTGGTCACGTGTCGCAGGTGTAGACAATACTGGTGCAACATCGAATTACCAAGTTGGTGATGACTTTACCTATATCGACTATCTTAGCCAAGTGGCTCGTGCGGCTGAAATCAATGGTTTTGCAGGTGCGCTGATGGTGAATGCACCTACAGGTGAAGAACCGTGGACAGTGTGTTCCTTATTGGCAAGAGAAACCAAGCGTTTAAACTTTGTGACTGCATTCCAGCCTTATCATTTTAGTCCTTATAATGCAGTACAAAGTGCAGCAACGTATCAGCGTGCCACAGGGAATCGGTTGGTTTGGAATATTATCAACGGCGGCTCTGAGGTTATTCAGCGCCAAGTTGGGGATGTTACTCCGCATGATGACCGTTATATCCGTGCGACTGAATTTTTAGATGTGGTGAAAGGCTATTGGTATAATGAATCATTCCATTACCAGGGCAAATATTATTCTGCTGAAGGTGGTGGTTTAAAATATCCCCTCAATAAAGCTGAACTACCGATCATTTGTACGGCAGGATCGTCTGAGGCTGCCCGTGAGTTTGGTGCGAAGCATGCTGATTATTATTTAATGCGTGCTGAAAAACCCAGTGAAATTGCTGAATTGATTGCAGATGTGCGCAAACGTGCTGCGAGATATGGGCGGGATAATATTAAATTCGGCTTATCCATTGATACGATTGCACGCCGTAGTGAACAAGAAGCGTTGGCAGAGGCACAACGTTATTTGGATGAAGCTGCTGAAAAACAACGCTTACATGCGTCTGCTGCACATGCAGGTTTGAGATCGGCACGTGTATTGAGTTTTGAAAAAGAATATAGTGAAAAAGCAGGCAGTAAAAACGTCGATGATTTCTTTATTCATCCCAATGTTTGGTCAGGCTTTGGCTATATTGGTATTCCACCAGGTGTTGCTTTAGTGGGAAGTTATTCGCAGATTATCGAGCGGATTCAAGAATATAACAGTATTGGGATTGATCTGTTTTTCTTGGCGGGCTATCCACATTTAGAAGAAGCTTATCGCCTTGGCGAACATGTTTTACCTTATTTCAAAAAACAGCGTCAGGCATTACAGCGTATTTCTGAAGAGGCAAAATATCGTATCGCCTAACTTCCATTGCAACAGGTTAAAGCCAAGATTTTTAAACCAGTCTTGGCTTTTTATATCCATTTTTATCTTAATAAAAATACTGTGGACTGTAATTGAAGCTTTGAACAGAAAACCTGTAATGGTTTAAATCATGTAACGACATAAAGCCTCAACAATCCTATATAAAAAAATAAAGCTGTTTTCTTTCAATAATAAATCCTGATATTTGTGTATTTTTATTTTTTATAGATTTACATTTCTGCTATCAGAAAATCACCAAAAGCATTGACCTTAAAGTTAACTTTAACCTTAGTATAGAATGACGGTCCATACGAATCGTATCAAACATTGTAATTTACTGACATGAATGAGAACAGCAATAAGTTATTCAAAGTGTAAATCATACACAGGAGAAATTAACATGGCATATGTTACGACAAAAGATGGTGTTGATATTTTTTATAAAGATTGGGGACCGAAAGATGCCCCAGTATTATTTTTTCATCATGGATGGCCATTAAGCTCGGATGACTGGGATTCTCAGTTATTGTTCTTTTTAAATGAAGGTTTTCGTGTGGTTGCACATGATCGTCGCGGACATGGACGTTCAAGTCAGGTCTGGGATGGTCATGATATGGACCACTATGCCGATGATGTTGCAGAAGTGGTCAAACACTTGGGCATTAAAAACGCAGTACATATTGGTCACTCCACTGGTGGTGGTGAGGTTGTTCACTACATTGCACGTCATGGCGAGGAAAATGTATCCAAGGCCGTATTGGTCAGTGCTGTACCTCCAATTATGCTGAAAACGGAAAAAAATCCGCAAGGTTTAGCCAAAGAAGTCTTTGATGACTTACAGAATCAGCTTTTTAAAAATCGTGCTCAATTTTATCATGATCTACCTGCGGGACCGTTTTATGGTTTTAACCGACCAGATGCTCAGCCTTCAGAACCCGTGGTATTGAATTGGTGGCGACAGGGCATGATGGGTGGAGCAAAAGCGCATTATGATGGAATTGTTGCATTTTCACAGACTGACTTTACCGAAGATTTGAAAAAAATCTCAGTGCCTGTTTTAGTCATGCATGGGGATGATGATCAAATTGTACCTTATGAAAACTCAGGGGTACTTTCTGCCAAACTGGTTCAAAATGGCCGATTAAAAACCTATAAAGGTTATTCACACGGTATGTTAACCGTCAATGCCGATGTGATTAATCCAGATTTATTGGCCTTTATTCGCGAGTGAATAGTTGTCGTTTGATTTAAAAACAGAATATCAATAGAGGCCTTGCGGCCTCTTTTTTTATTAAAGTATCAGATCGTTATTATCTTATTATGATGTAAGTCTTTGAATAAAATTAGTTCTTAAAATAATAAAAATTAAATGCGAAAAAAGGATTGACATTAAAGTGAACTTTAATCTTAAAGTAAGTCCATACTCCATGAGGCTATAAAAATGAACGTCTTTGAAAAATTAGTTTTACCCAATGGTACTCAGATTCCAAATCGTATTGCAAAAGCTGCGATGGAAGAGAATATGGCAGATCTCAATCATGCACCATCAGAAGAGCTCATGCGTTTGTATCAGGCATGGGCAGATGGTGGTGTTGGTTTAATCATTACAGGTAATGTGATGGTGGATCGTCGTGCGATGACAGGACCGGGTGGTGTGGTCTTGGAAGATGAACAGCATTTAGCGCACTTCAAACGTTGGGCGAAAATCGCACGTTCTCAAGGCGCGCAAGCATGGTTGCAGATCAACCATCCGGGCCGCCAAATGCAGTCAAATTTAGGTCAGCCAACGTGGGCACCCTCTGCTGTGGCTTTAGATTTAGGTAAAATGTCAGATCGTTTTAATACTCCAATTGAAATGACTCAAGCCATGATTGACGAAGTGATTCAACGTTTTGCCAATACCGCACGTTTAGGTGAAAAGGCGGGATTTACTGGTGTAGAAATTCATGCAGCTCATGGCTATCTACTCAGTCAGTTCCTTTCGCCTTTAAGCAACCAACGTCAAGATCAATGGGGCGGCTCATTGGAAAACCGTGCGCGTATTTTGATTGAGATTGTCAAAGCAGTACGTGCAGTGGTGTCATCAACATTTACAGTTGCTGTTAAACTGAATTCTGCCGATTTCCAACGTGGTGGTTTTAGTGCTGAGGATGCGCAGCAAGTAGTTAAAATGTTAAATGATTTGTCGGTTGATTTGGTTGAGTTGTCAGGGGGGAGTTATGAAGCACCTGCTATGCAAGGCCAAGCCAGAGATGGACGGACTTTGGCGCGTGAAGCTTATTTCTTAGAATTTGCTCAAGAAATTGGCAAGGTTGCCCATATGCCGATTATGGTGACTGGTGGTATTCGTCGCAAACCCATTGCAGAACAAGTCATTGACAGTGGGATCGATATGGTGGGGATTGCAACAGCCTTAGCAATCGACCCTAACTTACCCAATGCATGGAAACAAGGTCAGAATATCGCACCTGAATTGAAACCGATTCACTGGGAAAATAAAACCTTAGCTTCACTTGCCAATATGGCAACAGTCAAATTCCAGTTACAGAAACTTAGTCATGGGAAAAAATCGAATCCTAAGGTTTCACCTTTATGGGCATTGATATTACAGCAGACAGAAACGACATGCCGCACACGTCAGTATAAAAAACGTATGCGTCAGTATTCACATTCAGCTTAAGTACAGTGCTTTGTTCAGATGTCGGATTAGATCTGACAGACTGTACTGCGGCTGTGGCTCAAAGAGGATTTCCCTAATGCTTAGGTATGATCACTGATTAAAGTAATGATGAGAATACTGATCAAGCAGTTTTGACGACTCCAATGTTTGAGCATCATAGATAATTTATCAATGACTTATGCACAATTCTGAGCTTAAAGTGAGATTTAAGCTCAATCGCTTTTATGATTTTCCGATAACATGGAAATTTTTAACATTTATCATTGGCATAATAAAGATTCAGTAAACGGTTGGCGTTTTCTTCACAGGTGATTTCGTCAGGCTTACTATTGATTGCAGTGATCATGCTGCGTAGGTTTTGCTTACTGATCAACAACTTTTGTTCTAGATCTTCAATGTCTTTGATTTTACTTTCGAGTAGTCCAATCAGAATATCATGATCCCACTTGCCTACATTTGACGGTAGAAAGGCTTTGATTTCAGCCAATGAAAATCCAACTTGTTGCGCTTGCTGAATTAGAAATAATTGTTTGAGGTCATTGTCACTATATTCACGATAACCATTAGATTTACGTTTTGCCTTAGGAAGCAGTTTAATTTGTTCATAATAACGAATCGTTGGGGTACTTAAACCACTTTGTTTGGATAACTCGCTAATGTTCATTTTACTGACTTCCGCTTGACATTAAAGTTAACTTTAGACTTATACTCAAGCAAAAGCAAGATGAAAAATAACGTTAAAGCTGAGCTCAATCAGGTTTAAACGAATATTGGGAGTCCTTTCGATGTAAATTCTCTCATTGAATTAAAATCATGAGAACATTTCACGATAAATGATATTTAAACTTAAAAATGATCCATTTAAATATCAAAGGTTTGGAATAAATTCATGCCATTTATTCGTTACTTGCTATTTTAACGATTAATTTCAAGTTGTTGTCCCTGACAATTCAAAAACAGCTGTTGTTGATGCCAAGCAAGTTGCCCCGAAACAATTGTGGTGCTGACCTCATAAGCAAATGTTTTATGCATAAATGGTGTCCAATTGCATTTCATATAGTTTTTTTGATCTTTCACTGCAATGTGCTGTTGATTTTCTCGAAGGATCACTAAATCAGCCCAGTAACCTTCTCGAATATAACCACGGTCTTTGATCCTAAATAAGTCTGCCACTTGATGTGCAGTTTTTTGAACCAGTGTTTCAATACTCAGTTTACCTGCTGCAACCAGCTCCATCAGTGCAGGTAACGCATGTTGTACTAAAGGCAGGCCAGAAGGGGCATAAAAATATGACTGGTGTTTTTCATCCCAAGTATGTGGGGCGTGGTCAGTACCAATAATATCCAAGCGATTACTATTCGAAAGGGCATTAATCAAAGCATCTTTATCTTGCTGGGTTTTAATGGCGGGATTACATTTAATTAAGTGGCCCAAAGTAGCATAATCAGCATCATCAAAACTGAGATGATGGATACACACTTCTGCTGTGATATGTTTTCGATTTAAAGGCAGATTTTTAAACAAACACAGTTCTTTCGCGGTGGTGATATGTAAAACATGCAACTGTGTGGCATATTTCTCGGCCAAAGATACAGCTAATTTTGAGCTATCAAAGCAGACATGTTTATTTCTAATCTGCGCATGAATTTCTGCTGGAATATTTTCCCCATATTTTTGAAAATAGAAATTTTCTTCGGCTTTAATGGCAGGGTTAAACTCGCAATGGGTCAATAAAACTGTTGGAACATTTGCAAATAAACGTTCCAAAACTTTAGGGTCATCGACGAGCATATCACCCGTAGAAGCACCCATAAAAACTTTAACACCACTGATTGATTTGGGATCAAGCTGTTCAATAATATCTAAATTATGCGCACTGACTCCAAAATGGAAAGCATAATTGGCCCGACTATGTTGTTTTGCAATCTGCTTTTTCTGGGTCAAAGCGTCTAGAGTTAAGGTGGCTGGATTGGTGTTTGGCATATCCATATAGCTGGTGATTCCACCAATCGTTGCTGCCATTGATTCCGAAGCAATATTGCCTTTATGCGCTGCGCCGGGATCTCGAAAATGAACTTGGTCGTCAATCATGCCAGGAATTAACCACGAACCTTCAGCATCTATATTTTTCGCATGATAAGCCCCTGTAATATTGGGATGAATCTTTTCAATCCGACCATGTCGAATCAGTACATCGGAATAATACTGCTTGCCTTCATTGACAATATTGGCATTACGAATAATAAGATTGGGCGAATTTTTAAAACTCATTGTGCAATGCCTTATAGCCTTGAACCAGTTTAATATTGGTGCTGACAACGCTTTCTGAAAACTCACTGATTGAAATATCAATGGGTGGAAATTGCTTTAAATCGGTTTTGGGATTGATATAACTCATTGCAGGTACATAAAAATGATCGGGTAAATCACGACCATCAACCACTGCATTGTGACGAATCGCGCTGTGATGACCCACAGTGCAATTAAATAACACACTGTTAAAGCCAACAAAAACATGATGTCCAATTTCACAGGGACCATGAATAATAGAGCGATGCGCGATTGAAGAATTTTCACCAATGATCACTGCTGCCCCCGCTTTGGAATGAATCACCACTCCATCTTGAATATTGGAATTTGCACCAATGATGATGGGTTCCATATCACCCGCGTCATTGGTTTCATCTGCTCTGATCACTGCATAAGGCCCAATAAATACATTGGCATGGATAATGACTTTTCCGCAAATAATCGCTGTTTGGTCGACATAGGCTGATTGATCGATAACAGGGAGATCTCCAGATGGGTTTTTTCTAAGCATGACTAGACCATTTTAAATAAGTTAAACAATGAGGGTGGTTAGGATAAGGCATTACCATTGCCAAGCGCCCTGAGCAACTGCGTCATGGGCATGTAAACTTTCCGCATGAATCACTTTAAAATTAAAGCCTAGAATGCTGGGATGATGGATAAATGTGGCATACAAGCGTCTTAATGCATCTTCACAAAACATCAGGTTTTGACCATTCGCAATAGCAAAGGCTTGTTCATCAATACGTTTTACCGCTGTTTGTACGGGTGTCATCAAGGCTTGTTCAGCCTGATTAATAAATAAAATCAGTGGGATATACTGAATGTTTTGATCTAATTTGAAATTTAACTGAGCAAAACTTCTTTGGCTGTGAGGCGTTGCTGCAATTGCATCTGTGCTATTTAGCCAACTGAGGATTTCTTGTGGGTCTAAATGAATCTCATGATTTTCCAATGCGGTTGCAAATCTTTGTTGGATGATGTTTCTGGCAAGTGCTGCGGAACAAGGACAAGTAGATGAATAGGGAATTTCGATTTTTAATTCAGCATAAAAATCATCTTTTAAAAGCTGACAGGACAACACAAAAGGATAGCTTTTCCAGCCAGACAATTGGCTGACTAAGGCTGGGCGCTCGATATAAAGCTCACTATGAATTTCGATTTTGGCATGCGCTGATAAATCTTTATGGCTGGCTAAGAAATCCAATAAAGCGTCTTTAATATCAAGTAGCGCTAAATTTTTGATCGTGCTCAATTTCAAAAGTCGGGTATACAAGCGCGACATATGAATACCTTTGGCAAACACATCATCCAAACTGACATAAGCATTCACTTGGCTTTGACAAAGACTATTTTCGAGATAAAGCGGAAGCGCGATTTTCTCCATACCGACCCAATCGAGTGGGTAGTAATAGTTTCTTGTGAGTGAGGATTCAGCCGAAACATCTGGAAGAACAAGATTCATAGGGGGAATAGCTTAAGTTGAAATACATATTGTTATGTTATAACATAACAATATTAATCAACACTACTCATCTGAGTTAAATTTACGCTATGAGATCATTGCAAATTGAGATGAACAAAAAATATTTGATCGGATTCATACTCTGCCTTTCTGCATGTAGTCAAAACAACTCAAATACAATTCATGCTATGCGTACAGTTCAGCAAACGTCACCACAAGTGCCATTAAAAGCAGACTTTCCTCAGCAGCAAGGTATTTTAAAACAAGAGAAAAATCTGCCGCCTGCTTATTTAAAATGGCTCAGTGAGCCGACAAATGCTGAAAGCGTTCAGGCTTATCAGCGCTTTTTAAAGCAACAAGGTATTTCTGCTTATATTCCTACTTTTGAATTTTTACAGACAGCCAGAGATTGGCAACAATGTGATGCATCTGAATTTGAAGTTCCGCCACAAGAGCTGTGGGGCAATATTGTGCCAACATTAAAAATTTTAAATCGTCTTGTGGATGAAAAAATTTTAACCCAGTTTAGCGTGACTTCTGTCTATCGAAATTTCAAGCTTAATCAGTGTGCAAAAGGCGCTCCTTCCTCCAAACATATTTTTAATGCTGCATTAGATTTTCGTATTGGTGATGAAAATCCGGACTTAAACCAACAGCTGATGATTCAAGAGCGCAAAGCAAAATTATGTCAATTTTGGCTGGATTCTGGTGAGGAACTTCACATGGGCTTAGGCGTCTATGCATCAGGACAGATTCATATTGATAGTGCAGGTTTTCGTACTTGGGGTGCAGACCATCGCTATAGCTCATCACCATGTATCAATAACGCTTTAATTGGCAACAATAAAAAAGTGAGTGAATCGCCATGAAGTTAAATTTCATCCGTGACATCAGACAACTTTTAATACGAGAAATTCAAGCGACACATGTTTATCTGCCACTAAACAATCTAAATTCTGATGTTTTTTAATCCTCAGCTTAGATTTATAGGATCTTGAAAAACGCTGTAATCATCACCGAATGATTAAAACCGAATCATCAAATTGCAGTGTTGAAAATGTATGTGCAAGCACAGCTAAAATTTAACTCTAAAGCGATCTGTTTGGAGTTATTCAGTCAGTATTTTCATGTCGATCTCGATATGAAAACACAAAAATATAAAGTGAGAATGCCAATGAATACTCTTTTAGCCACTCCGCAAAAACTTCCCGTCACCGTGCTTTCTGGATTCTTAGGGGCTGGAAAGACCACCTTACTCAATCATATCTTAAACAATCGTGAAGGCCGAAAAATTGCAGTGATTGTGAATGATATGTCGGAGGTCAATATTGATGCCGCTTTAGTTCGAGAGGGCGGTGCTGAGCTTTCAAGAACGGATGAAAAGTTAGTTGAAATGAGTAATGGCTGTATTTGTTGTACTTTAAGAGAAGACCTACTGGTTGAAGTACGTCGTTTAGCACAGGATCAGCGCTTTGATCAATTGGTGATTGAATCTACAGGGATCTCTGAACCACTCCCTGTTGCAGAAACGTTTACCTTTGAAGATGAAAATGGGATTTCTCTCAATGAGTTTGCCCGCTTAGATACAATGGTGACTGTGGTCGATGCTTATAACTTTTTAAAAGATTATAGTTCGCTGGATAGCTTACAAGCGCGCGGTGAATCATTAGGTGAACAAGATGAGCGAAATGTTGTTGATCTACTGATTGATCAAATTGAGTTTTGTGACGTGATTGTATTGAATAAAACAGATTTGATTGATCAAGACGAGCTGGAAAAATTATTTGGAATTTTGCAGTCTTTAAACCCAAGAGCAAAAATTGAAGTTTCTGCGTTTGGCAAGGTGAATCTTGATCGGGTGTTAAATACCCAACTATTTGATTTTAACGAAGCGGCACAAGCTCCGGGTTGGTTAAAGGAATTAAGAGGTGAGCATACGCCTGAAACAGAGCAATATGGAATCAATAATTTTGTTTATCGAGCGCGCAGACCTTTTCACCCACAACGGTTTTTTGATTTTATCAACTCCGAATGGAAAGGCGTAATCCGTTCCAAAGGCTTTTTTTGGTTAGCCTCAAATCCCGAGTTTGCTGGATCTTGGTCTCAAGCAGGGGTGATGGCACGCCATGGTGTTGCTGGATATTGGTGGGCAGCAGTGCCAGACGAACATTGGCCTACGGATCAACAAAGTCGAGATGCAATTCAACAAAGCTGGGATGCTCAAACAGGTGATGCACGACAAGAAATCGTGTTGATTGGGATGCAGATGGATCAATCTGAACTTATTCGTCAATTTGATGATTGTTTATTAAACGATGATGAAATGGCGTTAGGCGCAGAAAAATGGCAAGAGTTTGAAAATCCTTTTAGTGGGTGGACTGATTCTATCACTAGCCATTAATTCATTATGATCCATTTAATTCAGCCAAAGCATTGCTGAAAATACTTGCAAGCATGAGCGCTTTTAATTATACGCTCATGCTTGGCTTTATATTTTATTAAAATTTCGCTCTTAAGGTGAAAGTCACATTACGTGGTTCCCCCCAATAAACACCATTATAGAAACCTACATTTAAATAGTATTTTTCATCAAATAAGTTATTGATATTCACACTTGCAGTTAGTTCATCACTTAACTTATAACTGGCAAAAGCATTGGCCAATACATAGGCCTTTTGTGTGACTACACCATCGTTATAGGCATTTGCAGGAGCTCCCCCCCATTCTTGTGAGATTTCACTTTGCCAATTCAATCCACCACCTAATGTTAGCTTTTCTGAACCTGCCCAGAGGTTCGCTGGAAGGGTATAACTACTAAATAACTTTACTTGGTTTTGAGGAATATTGCTTAAAGCATCGGCATTTGCAGAACTCACACTATTGACATAAGTATAGCCAAAGCTAAGATTCCAATTTTCCTGTAACTTTCCAATGGCTTCTAACTCAAAGCCATTGACTTTAAGTCCTTTGCCCGATGACATATATGCAGTATCCATCTCATCTACTTTTGGAATAGTGCCATTTTTTACACCTTCACGATATTCAACATCTTCTACAGCAAGGTCTTTGACACTTGACCAAAATAAAGCAGCACTGGTCAATAACTTACCATCCAATAGATCTGCTTTAATCCCTAATTCTGTAGTGCTTCCCATTTCAGGATCTAGATAATCGCCGAAACGATCTCGTTTAGTGGATGGATTAAATACATTGGTGTAGCTAGTGTAGGCTGTATAAGTATCATTAATGTCGTACAAAATCCCTGCATAAGGCACCAATTGATCAAAGTTACGTGGCTTTGTAGGAGAAACCGGGGCTTTAGGATCCCATTTATCGACTTTGTAATCATATGAGCTATAACGTGCGCCCAAAATTAACTTAAGCGGGTCAGCTAGATTTAAACGTAAAGTTGAATATACCCCGTAAAGCTCTGTGGTATTGGTACTACCTGCACCATTTTTTTCATAAGTGGGTTTTTTAATATTGCCAGTCCATTCTCGATAATCTGGAATAGCTGCAGGATAAGGAGGTGGGGAGTCATTAAGATCACTTTTCACACCCAATGAAGTACTTTCACTTTTAAAACCACTATAACCAATGATTAAATCATGTTGGCGATTTAACAATTGAAATGGTCCTGTTGCATAAAGATCTAAATTGAGCTTTTTACTCTCAGCATAAGGGCTGACCATACTCCATAGACTTAAGCCTTTACCTGTGTTCGGGTCTGGAAAGCCACTACCACCATAAGCCACGATCCAACTATTATCCGAGGTACTGTGGGCAATCGCTGCTTTAACCAGCCAGTCATTGGTAAAAGTATGTTCAATATCGGCAAAAACGGTTTTATCGGTATTGGCAATTGAACTCCAGTCCGCAGATAAACTAAAGTTTCGCGAAAAATTTGCTTTGCTTCCATCAGCATTGAAATATGGTACTGTTCCCCACGTTGAGCCTTTAGGGTCGTTGTCTTGATATTGAAACCCGACTGAGGCTGTTGTTGTTCGGGTTAAATCTGCACTGATGATCCCCATTGCGGCTGTTGACTTGAGCTTATAACGATCCATATAGGATTCTTTATCGGTATACGCTGCCATGAATCGACTTCGAACACTGCCATCTTGAGTCAGTGGAATGGATACATCTGCTTCAACACGGGTATTGTCCCATGAGCCATAAGTTGAGCTGACATTGCCCTTAAACTCTTTTTCAGGACGCTTACGTACCATATTGATGGTTGCAGAAGGGCTGCCTGTTGAACCAGTTAAGCCAGAAGCACCTTTGATCACTTCAACTCGGTCAAAGAAAAAACTATCAAAGCGGGGAGCATTGTCTCCTACAGGCATACCATCAATTTGCCTATTGGTAATTTGAAAACCACGGGAATAGTAGTTAGAGCGTTCACTGTCATTTTTAGTGGCAGTAACGCCTGGTGTTGCGGCAAGAACATCATCCAGAATGGTCAGCCCGCGTTGTTCAATTTGTTCACGGGTGACGACGCTTACAGATTGTGGTGTTTCTTTTAAAGATAATTTTAATTTTGATGAGCTTCTTGAGGATTTTGCTTTAAAACTTCCACTTCCCTCAGTTTTTTCATCCTGAGCATCTGCTTTAACTGTAATGGTGGGGAGTACCGAAGCATTCGCTTCATTACTTTTTTGCTCTTGTGCAAAAGCACTATGGGAAATAGCGCTGCAAATAAGAATTGATTTTATTGCAATGTTTAATGCCGTTTGTTTACGTAGATTGTCCATAAGAATAGAAATTAGTAAATAAGAATCATTATTATTATCAATTAATATACAAAAAGATACAAATAAAACATAATTTTTAAACTTTTTTATGAATGATATAAATATAAGGTTTAGGTGGGGTTGTTGATTTAAGTGTATGATTTTAAATTATAAGTTTTTGGAAATTGGTGTTATGTTTGAGTATAAATTTACACTAATAAGCTGTAAAATAAGAAGCATATATTTTATTTATCACAATGATTAATTATTGACTGAGCCTTATCCTGATCTCGAATTGAAAGCTTATATCTTTTTCCATTGTCGGTTTTCTTCTGAGAAATTAACCAGAAACGAAACACCTGATTCATCACCAACAAGATATGAGGATGGATTCACCATCAGTACCTTTAATAAAGTCCCTGTTTCAATAGTAATTGGTTCTAAATCATCTTTATTTAAGGTAACGGGTTGGAGTAATTCAATGATTTCCACTTTTATACTAACCTATTGTTTGAACATAAAATTCTATAAATAATTATTGCACAGCGCAAAGCGCTTTGCTGAGATACAGCGTTAAAAAACGCAACATTGATAGGTCTTTATGTAGCCTAAGCATTTTTAAAGTTTCACTGTTGTATAAGGCTAAGTTTTCTCTCAGCGGAAAACTTAGCCTTATACAGTTTTAAATTTTATAAAGTAATCGTTGCACCAAGCGCTTTAACAAATTGGGCTAACCAAGCAGGATGTGCTGGCCATGCTGGCGCTGTTACCAGGTGTCCATCTGTGACTGCTTCAGTGACTGCAATATCTGCATATTGCCCGCCTGCAAGTTTAACTTCTGCGGCACATGCAGGATAAGCGGAACATAAGCGTCCTTTTAATACATCGGCTGCGGCAAGCAGTTGCGCACCATGGCAAACAGCGGCAATTGGTTTTTTAATCGCATCAAACTCGCGAACAATTTCGATTACTCGATCATTCATACGTAAATATTCAGGTGCACGACCACCCGGAATCACTAATCCAACGTAGTTTTCGCTGTTGACTTGGTTAAAGTCATAGTTAATTGCAAAGTTGTGACCACGCTTTTCGCTATAGGTTTGCTCACCTTCAAAATCATGAATCGCTGTTGCTATTGTATCGCCAGTTTTTTTATCAGGGCAAACTGCATGAACGCTATAGCCCAATCCAGTGAGGAACTGAAAAGGAACCATGGTTTCATAATCTTCAACATAATCACCCACTAACATTAAAATTTGTTTAGACATTTTTACACCTTTTGTTCAAATTTTATGATTTATTTCATGTAAAATAACATGCTCTAGTTGCAGTTTTAAGTTGAATTTATACGGCTTTAGTCTTAATTTAACAGACCTAACTGTAATAAAAATTGTATTCAGTGATGAATGAGAAAAATATGAAAAAGTATCTATTGGGTTTAGTGATTGCGGCGGCTGCCATGAGTAGCCATGCTGCGGTAGAAGAAACAGTGTATAGAGGAATGGGCGAGGCATCTGCACAGTTTCCAAGCTTTAAAAAGATGCAAAAGCATGGGCTAATCAATAAAAAACCGGATATTTCAAGAAATGACTATAATGATGTATATAAATTAAAAAAACCGCTTCAATTTATGGGGCAAACGGTTGCACTGCTATCAGACGAATATATGACACAGTATGCTGGATGTTGTGTCAGTGAGGGTTGGGGAGCTGTTTTAGCTAAAAAGAGTGATATGAAACTCTTGACTCAATTTGCCAAAACCAACCAGTGTTCATTAAGCAAAGTAGAATCAGATACCAGTAATTATTATGGTTTTAAACTGAAAGCATTACCAACAGCAGAATATTATGAGCTTTCTTGTCGTGAACGTGATTTAGAAAACCCGCAGTAAAATAGATAAATTAAGCTATATAGAGCAGTCGCGATTTAAATCTCAGATTACATTATAAGTTCCCCCTCTTTGCTTTGTGTGATACACGGCATAGAGGGGGGAGATGTCTTGACTGAATTTTTATGAATGAACCTGCGTAGGTGGTCTTGATCAATATCTACAGAATTAAAGCACCTGTACCAGCACCAATCACCATTAACCAAACTGGGTGAACATTCTTAAACAGACTTAGACAAATGGTGATGGCGACGATTGCGATCAGTAAAATATTTTGAGCAGAGGCTTGGGCAATAATCCAAGCACTGACTAAAACCAAGCCGACTGTAATAGGTTTTAACGCCTTTTCAAATTTCGCCCGAAGCGGATGACTTTTAAAATTATTCCAAAATTTAAGTGCATAAATGGTGATGATTGAAGATGGACCAAACTTTGCAAAAGACGTCACGATCAATCCCATAGGCCCTGCGACATGCCATCCCACCAAGGGAACAATCATCATGTTTGGACCTGGTGCAGCTTGTGCCATTGCAAACATAGAGCTGAATTGCTCAGCAGTCATCCATTGGTGAATCACAACCACCTGATGTTGCATTTCAGGTAAGATGGCATTCCCGCCACCAAAGGCCAATAAAGACAGTTGAGTAAACACTAAAGTCAGTGCGATGAGAACATACATCTTATTTTACTCCTGAGTCACTTTAGTTTGATTAAATGCTAAAACTGCCATATTCACGGTGACTAAAATCAACAGCGTCAGTGCCAAGGGCAATTTAATCAACAGCATAAAAATAATGGTCAAGATAATGGTGAAATAGGTGAGCTTACTTTTCATGATTGGTTTTAACATCTTAAAACCTGTAGCAAACAGTAGACCCGCAGCAGCGGCAGCTAAACCTTGAATCATGTGCTGCACCATTGGGATATCTTGAAAACTGCTGTATAACTGGTACAACGAGATAACAATAATGGTCGGGGCCAGCATAAGACCAAATACCGCACTAATCGCACCTTTTACACCAGCAAAGTCATAACCAATTGCCACTGCCATATTTACAATATTTCCACCGGGTAAGATTTGGCAGACACCCAACAAGTCGGTAAATTTTTCAGATGTTAACCATTTCTGATCTTCTACAATTAAACGATGTGCTAGAGGGAGTACCCCACCAAATCCCATGAGGCCAAGTTTCATAAAGCCTAAAAATAATGCTTTGCAATTGGGTGTGGTCATGGATTGTTCCATTGGGATTGCTTCAGTATTCATTTAGACCTCTTCAATTTGCTGTGATGTACTTGGCTTGAATATGATTATCTGCTTGTTGAGTTATAAAGAAAAATGCTATTTTTGCTGTTATTCATACCTAAAAAGTATGCTTTAAACATGAATTAGCACGATAAAAATGAAAAGATCGATATTGAGGCGAAAAGATGATTGATATTCATAAGCTTAATGCGTTTGTGGCTGTGGTTGAGGAAAGTAATATTTCTCGAGCAGCGGTACGTCTGAATATGCAGCAACCGCCTTTAACACGGATTATCAAAAACTTAGAAGATGAATTAGACACAGATTTATTGAAGCGTTTACCGCGTGGCGTAGAAGCAACTGAAGCGGGTAAGGCCTTATACCAAGAGGCACTTACCATACTTGCGCATGCACAGGCTATTCCCAAACGCGTGCAAAATATTTCTAAAGGTTTGGAAGGGCAAATCAATATTGGTTTTACCAACTCAGTCGGTTTACATTCCTTTTTGCCTGCTTTACTGCGTAATTTTCGTGAAGTATTTTCAGCGGTATCTATTCATTTGGAAGAAGATGGCAGTAGCTCATTGATTGATTCGATTATCAATGAAAAGAATGACATCGTTTTTTTGCGTAAGCCTGCGCCGATTGGTTTGGGACTCACCAGTTTGCACGTACTTGATGAGCCTTTAATTGTGGCATTGCCCAATAACCATCCCTTAACCGAACATCCTGATGCCATCCAATTACTTGATTTAGAGCCTTATGATTTTGTACTGTATCGCCGTTTAGCAGGACAAGACTTGTTTGATAATATTTTGGCTAGCTGTTATCAGGCTGGATTTAGTCCAAAGATTGTTCAAGAAGCCCCACGTTTAACGTCGAGTTTAAATTTGATTGCAGCAGGGATTGGTTTGTCGATTGTTCCAGAGGCCATTCGAGATTTTTGGAACAAGCAAATTATTTACAAAGCGCTTAAAGCGGATACGCCGTGTATTGCACCAATTTATGCAGTCTATAAGCAGGATGCAGAAAATATCCGTTTAAAACATATTTTAAATTTGCTCGTTTAATTTATAGGTTGACTTGCTAAAGCTCCAACTAAATAAGTGGATTTATATATTTTGAATGTTTGAGCTGTTTTGGAATAATTTATGCTTTGAAACTCTATCTTTAAAACAAAATCAGTGAATCATTGCATTTTTGCTACACATAAAGCCTGAGCTTAAGATTACTATTATTGTTTTAAAATCAAACCTTAGAAATAGAATTGAGGATATCGCTTTGAAACTTGGATTTGTAAAAAGTGTTTTAGCATCTGCAATCATGTTGTCATCTGCACCAGTATGGGCTGAAACAACAGGGCAAATCACTCAAACCACTTCAGCTATTGTGAAAGATCAAAAAAAATCGGGGATTGATCATCAATATTTTGATCAAAATGTAAAAGGAAATGATGATTTTTATCAACATGTAAATGGAGGATGGTTGAAAAATACCGAAATTCCTGCAGATAAATCACGTTGGGGAACTTTTGATATTTTGCATGAAGAATCATTAAAACAATTGCATGATATTGTCGATGAGCTTTCAAAACAGCAATTGGTGGAAGGAAGTTCAGAGCAAAAAGTGGCAAGTCTATATGCCAATTTTATGGATGAAAAAAGTATTGAAGCATTGGGTATTCAGCCGATTCAAGCGGAAATTACCAATGTTGATGCATTGAAAAGCAAAAAAGATATTGCGCAATTGGCCGCACATTTTTCACGTATTGGTGTAACCAGCCCTTTTGATGTGGGTATTGACCAAGACATGAAAAACTCAACTGAAATGGTGGCAATGCTTGGGCAAAGTGGTTTAGGGTTACCTGATCGTGATTATTATTTAAAAAATGATGCCAAATTTAAGAAAATCCGTTCGCAATATCTAAAGTATATTGAAAAAACTTTAACCCTAGCTGGAGACAAGCAAGCCGCCCAGCATGCGCAAGGGATTTTAAAATTAGAAACGCAAATCGCCAAGATACAATGGAGTAATGTTCAAAACCGTGATGTAACAAAACTCTATAATATTTATAAAACGCAAGACTTAGCTAAACTTAGTCCAAAAATTGATTGGCAAACTTATCTAGAAAAACAAGAGTTGTCCGATAAGATTAAAACCATACAAGTCATTCAACCAAGTTACTTCAAAGGGTTAAGCCCAATTGTTGACAATACCTCACTAGAGGTTTGGAAAGCTTATTTTAAATTTCATTTAGTTAGTGATTTTTCATCATTGCTTAGTCAAGCTTTCGTAGACAATAGCTTTGATTTTTATAGCAAACAGCTCAGAGAAATTAAGGAGCAGAAACCACGTTGGAAGCGTGGTGTGCAATTGGTTGAGGGAACTTTAGGTGAAAGTTTGGGCCAAATTTATGTGAAAAAGTATTTTTCTGCTGAGAAAAAACAACGCATGGAAGTCTTGGTGCAAAACTTAATGAAAGCTTATTCTCAAAGCATAGACAAACTGGATTGGATGAGCCCAACCACGAAAGTTCAGGCGCAGAAAAAGTTAGCAAGTTTTGCGGTGAAAATTGGCTATCCAAACAAATGGCGTGATTATTCAGCTTTAGAAATCAAAAATAATGACTTGATTGGTAATGTGATCCGTTCACGTGAATTTGAACATCAATATGCCTTGAATAAATTGGGCAAGCCTGTTGATCGTGATGAATGGGGCATGACACCGCAAACCATCAATGCGTATTACAATGCTTCATTAAATGAAATTGTCTTTCCAGCAGCAATTTTACAACCTCCATTCTTTGATATGGATGCCGATGATGCGGTGAACTATGGTGCGATTGGTGCAATTATCGGACATGAGATCAGTCATGGCTTTGATGACCAAGGCAGTCAGTTTGATGAATTGGGCAATATGAAAAATTGGTGGACGGCAGAAGACCATCGAAAATTTAAAGAAAAAACCAATACATTGGTTGCTCAATATAACGCTTATGAGCCAATCAAAGGTTATCATGTCAATGGTGAGTTAACTTTAGGTGAAAATATTGCTGATAATTCTGGATTGGCAATTGCTTATAAAGCTTATCAACTGTCTTTAAATGGCAAGG
>CAJPVJ010000037.1:0-56440 GCA_905397405.1 Oppiella nova
ACAGGGGAACACTTTACCGACCCAAATGCCGTAGCAACCAAGCGAATAGAGACTAGGACTAGGGGTGTGTATTACTTGCAATATAGAGAGCCCAAGTTGGGGTCTAAGCCTGGGGTTGGCGTCCCGATCCAACTCGGGTAACTCGTGAGCGTTAATTCCCGTCGCAGACCTTTCACAGTCTACGCTCTGAGACTATTTAACATACTTTAAAATATTTACACCATTTTATTTTCTAATACACTCCGTAACGAAAGTAGTATATTGTAATGATTTTATATTTATTTAATTTATTGTGAAGATGTGTTATATAAAAATATGTATCAATAAATTTAACTTAGGGTAGTTCTTTTAAACAATTATTTTTGCATTATTATATAAAAATATTATCTTATCTTATAATTACTATATTTTATAGTATATTATAGTATTAAAAATTATATAATTATTTATAATAATTTAGCAATTGCAATAGTAATATAATTAAGGAACAAAATAAGAATAAACAAGCTGTCTCAATTTTAATGTCAACACAATACAGTAACTTAAATCACAGACAATTGCATGTATGCGAGAGTTTCATTGTGTAAGAGTGCAAACATCATGGTAAAGTTTTCATGAGTACAGTATGAAAAGTCCTAATCATTAACCACTACTTAATCATAAAGTGATTTTTGTTCAGATAATCAAATGCGTCTTCAAAATCAAGATTTCAATGAAATGATTACCAGTTTCTTGTGTAACAATTGAAACACTTTTGAAATCAAATGTCTTATTAATAAACATCTCATAAAAGTATAATATATTATGGCAAATATATAAAACCTGATTAGTGACAACATAGGGCATTTTCAGTGTTATTTATTAAAATCAATCTCTGATTCTTAATATTGATTCATTATTTATCTATATATTAATTTATAGTATCAAATTATATGGTTAAAATGATCTTGATAATAATTTTCTTAATTAACTAGAGTCCTAACATCTAAGACTTTTTAGCACATAGAAGCCCATTATAAAATGTTATAGTTAAAAACTTTAAATTTACTGAATTATTCAAATCTTATAACAAATCATATATAAAATAAGTTTATGTCTTAAAACTGAGACCAATACTGTATATAATATTTTAAATTTAATTACAGAAATGACATAAACAGAGAAAGTCATAAGAAATGCTAAATAGGTTTATGACTTAACATATTTTCGCACAAAATATTCCACTTTTTTGCGAAATAGATATATAAATAAAATATAGTGCTGTACAGTATACAATACAGTATACCGAAAATGTGATTTCATTAGAGAATATGTGCAATTAAGATTGTACGTGTGTATTAGTTAATTGTACATTAATTACATAAATTACTGTGTTGTAATTCTTTACAGACAACTCTCACAATCCTATGATTCACATCCATAGATCTATCAGTTAGTCTGATCTATCATTTTTTACATCAATTTATATCAATAATAATTTAGAGATCCACTTGTCTCATGAGTTTTTGGTTGACAAGTGAGATAACAATTGAGATTAAATTTAGGTTTAATTAAACCAATATTTCTATTTTTATTCTATTAATAGAAAGATTTGCTTATTTTTGACGTAAACACAATCTACTGACAAGTGAGTACTTATTAGATAATTTAATTTGTTATTTGTGAATGTCTTTAATTGTATTCATATCATATCTGATCTGCACTTTTTGTTACTGTTATTAAAATATCAAATTAAAGCAATGTTAGTTTTTGTTTTTGACCACTTTGTTAACAAATTTCTCTTTTATTTTCATTGTACTGTACCAGTAGAATGTGGTCAGGGCCAATTTATCATTAGGGGACCTATCAAGAACTTACTCACGAGTCAGTTGTCTAAAGTTGACAGTAAATTGTTTAATCATTGTCTAAAAAACTTATAACAATTTTAAGTATATTATGAAATACAATTCCTATTATTCCTATACTTTATTGAAATGACCATCAAAGAATATATGGCTCAAAATTGTTAATGTATAATCTTATAAACAATAAAAAAATAACATTTGTTTATAAATAAATAAATTGAGACATAATTAAAGACTTTATTGAATCAAAAACTTTTCCACAATTTTGTTGAACTCTTCGCTATACTTGTGATGAATATTATGCCTCCCTTTAGGAAATCGATGGATCGTTGAGTCCGATATGTTGTCCAACAGATACTTTGGGTGCTCCTTAGCAACCAAAGGGTCCAGATCTCCGTGTAATATAAGGGTCGACTGTTTGATGGCCTTCAGGTCATCCCTACAAATGTCATCCATTTTGCAGTAATACTCGACGAATGATTCCCAAAGTTTGGCGAAAGTGTCGGCTCCGTAGACGTCGGCGTAAACCTGTCGGGCCTTTGGGTGCCATTTGTTTAAGTCTTGGATCTCACGAATCAGTCGTTTGTCTTCTGCGGAGATGTAGGCATTGGCTCCGAAAACCACCAGTTTTTGTACATTTAGGGGATTCGCGGCCGCAATGATGAGTGAAGTGATGCCGCCGTCACTCCAACCCACCAGAGAGTACTTGTCCTCACCCAATGTCTGTCCCAAAAATAATGTAAACTCTTGTCAATCATCATAAATGCATTCATCAATACAACTGACACTACGATTAATCCAATAGTTTGTCATAAGTTTCACACATTTCTAATGACTGAATCAAACCTGTAATACAAACCCTCATGAGTTGTGCGGCTATTTTGGCGTCTTTGCGGTAAAAGTCATTGAAATCCCGTTCCGGTGGTCGACTGAATCCATATCCCGGTGGGTCCCATGCGATCAAAGTAAACCTCTTGCGGTCCATACCCTCCAGTTGTGGCGTAAAGTCGGTTCGAGTGGAGCCTAAGAGTCGAGAGTTTGACACCAATTAAGTGACACAAAAACTATACTCAAGTGTTTGATGGTATACCGAGAGCTCCGGGAAGTAGCAAAACGGTGTGCTTTCCGGTGCCAACCCTTTCGTAGTGTATATTAAGGCCATCGACGGACACCTTTTGGCCCAACATTTGCACCAATCGTTTGCTGTGTTTATTGGACACAAAAATATGGCTTTACTTATCATCATATGATAGACACATAGTATAGGAACTGGAGGTATGGCATGCGGTTAGGCATTAGGATTATATTCATTTATACCATTTATACCACTTTTTGCTAATCAATAAATCATATGAAACCCGAATCGCTGTCGCATTTATTGTCGTATAATATATCATTGATTGGCATAATTAGAGACATTTATAGTAATAAGTTTTCAAAATAAGTATTAGTATTAGTATTAGTATTATAAAAGTGTGCAAAAAGTATAAATAAAGTTAAAGTTAATGTTTTTAATAAATACTGATTTGTCTGCAAATGATGTGAAGTGTTGTGAAGTAAACGACTTTTGGTGGCAATCAATGCACACATAATGCGAGACATCATTACATTAAGTGTTGACACAAAACATAAGAGATTACAATTGATTACAATTTTTAAAAACTTAAGAAAATATGTAAATTACTCAAAATATGAAATATGACACTTTTCGACTGGTAATACCAGTCTGGTATCTGTAAACATTTGAACATTTGATTGCATAATACAGTTCAGGTGATATGATAATAAGCCATAAATAATGTGACATTTATTTGAAACTTTTGAAACTACGATAGTTTTGATTGAAACAAAAGTTTTGACAATTTATATAAAAATGTGTTTCAATTGTTTTAAAAATGCAAACTTATTGACAAAATAAGTTCAAATCCGTAAACTTGTGGCAATAATTGAGTCCACAGTCTGTTGTCCACCACAAAGACAATGACCATCACATCCATGATATGCACCGAATCGGCGCTTATTCTTAAGGACCGGACACTAATCAACTGCAGACCGGATCTCATACTTGTGTCCAACAGTGGACACCAATACAGAGTCCATCGCATAGTTATGCTGTGTTTGAGTCCGTATTTTCAGAAACTCTTTCACTACAACTCAATGCAAGACAAGGCGTCCACCGATGGCTGCCATCGGCTCCATATGACAGAAATTAGCGACTATTGTCTCGTTTGTATCGTAAACTACGCCTACAATGGATTGCTGGACATCAACGCCGACAATGTGATGGAACTGCTCACCACTGCAGACATGTATAACATTATCTCTATTATGAAACTCTGTCGACAGTTCTTATGGCAATCACTGAATCAACAAAATTGTCTTCAATCATACCTATTGTCTCATTATTACAATTGTGGCCAACAGTTCACTCAAGATATTGAGCGATGGATTGTCTCCAATCAAGTGTTTGCCCAACAATTTGACGGCAAATATGTCAATGAGTTTCCAATTCAAATGGCTTTAGATTTATGGCATAAAAAGTTAATAAAATCAATGGATTTGTAAAACTCATTAAGAATTGAATTTATTTTTATCTAATTTTTATATTACTATTTTAATGGTTATAAATATATAAATATTATAATTTATACAAAAATTTTTCTTACTTATAACATAGTTTATGTCTAAAATTAATATTTGAACAAAATATAAACATTTTTATAAAATGATTAGATATTATTTCTATTTTTCAAACACACTAATCATACATTAACTACATATCACTATTAATTATCAATTTTATGTTAACAAAAAATATAACTCAAAAATTAATGCGTTTTATGTTAAATTACAAGCAATAACTAAATGTAAACTATTATTTTAAAATGTCTCAAATTTATAGCAAAGACTGTTTTGACCGATTTGGTGATGATTTGTGTGAACTATTGTTAAGTTATTTAGATATTAAGCAAAAGTTTTCTTATGAATGTGTGTCCACTCAGTGGAAGCGTTTGATATTCAATAAAATTTATAAAATAATTATCGGAAAACCTATTTCAAGTAATGTTAACAACAGTGCAATTGATTTAAGTATTTTAGACATCCTTCTAAAGAAATGTAATTTTATTACAAATATAGAAGTGAATGAAAGTGTAATGAATAGAGAACTTATATTTCAAGTGATTATCAAATATTGTTATAATTTGGTTGAATTTCAATCAGACTTCAATGATTTATCCGACACTACTATTACTCAATTTGGGCACAAGTTTGCTAATAGTTTAAGGAAAATTACTTTTCATTCAAATCATATTTCAAACAAAGAAATTTTTAAAAAGTGTCAAAATGTCACTTCAATTGATATGCGATCGCTCTTCAATCTGTCGATTATTTTTGATGAATTAAACACTGTTTTAGTGAATCAATTGAAGAGCATTTGGTTCACATATTCCTCACAAGATATACAAAGAATTGGAATACTCTTCGAGAAAAACGCTAATAGTTTGCAATCACTTAATATGACAATTGGGGCCCATTTTGATGCCTTTAATGATACACTTGATTACATATTCACACATATCTCTCAATTAAAACAATTAAAACATTTTGAGTTTAGTTGTTTTACCAAAATTGACGATATTTTCATTCAACATTCCCCACAAAATTGGCTTAATTGTAAAAAGTTAGAGAAAGTAGTGTTCAATATCCATACAAATAGTAATGAATTAATTTATAAATTGTTTAAAACTATAAATTGTTTTACACATTTAAAAATTATAAAAATTATATGTTTTGGAGTATTCAAACATAAAAATTATCATACAGAATTTGCATTAAAATGTCAATTATTCAACAACTGTGTTAATTTAACACGGCTGGAGATTAATGTACCAGGTCACCTGATGGATTACCAGTTTTTTACTGATATTGACAAATGTTTTCCAAAACTACAGATACTATCCGTTGCATATATACCTGTGCCAATTTTATTCACATATAAACTGACCGGACTATCAAATCTATGGTCAATTTATTTCAATTTATACGACACTAGCGATGAAATTGACTTAAAACCACTCGCTTTACAAATTATAAACAATTGTTTACAAATTAAATCAATTACCCTGCTTTTAAATTCAAATGAAAAAATTAACTTAAAATCCAATCATATAAAACAATTAAAAGATCAAAAAGAGTTAGATTATTGTTTTAATATTAATAACAAAATTGTTAAAAATGTTAATTATATTAACAATTTTTGTGTATTTACTAATAATTGATAATTTTGTTTTAAATTAATTAAAAATTATTTTACTAATATTAACTAATATAAATAAAATTTGTCAAAAATAACTTAAATAATATATTATATTCCTTAATCTTTAAATTGTACTAATTTTAAAATTCATATCAAAAGATAAAAAAAATAAAATTGATTTATTAAAGTTTATAAGCTTTTCAATAACAATAAAATTTACTTTTCAATTCACAATTTGTGACACAATTTGACCGACAATTGTCTTGGGGATTATTTGCGGACAAAATTGCAATCATTTGTTTCGACAGTAATTGTCTCAGTCACAATTTGACAGTACTGTCAATTATAGACAGCATTGCGCTGATGAGGGACGGAGACAATTACTGTCGAAACAAATGATTGCAATTTTATCCGCAAATAATCCCCAAGACAATTGTCGGTCAAATTGTGTCACAAATTGTGAGTTGAAAAGTAAATTTTATTGTTATTGAAATGTTTACTTAAGACAACATAAACCTCAATCAAATTATAAACTTTTACTATACGGTGGTATGATTTTCATTATTCGTATCATTAGGTATATTAGGGTTACTTTTACTGATTGTAAAACTTAGTCCCTCCACAGTCTTTATATTGTTATTTTGCTGCAAAAATATTTATCAATTAAATTCATTTTTATCATAAATATAACACATTATAAAAACCTTTCCATTCGATGAATACATTTGTTGTGATTTAATCCATGGAAACAAATATTTGGCGATCGGAGACATCAAATTGGGATCCATTGACTCGTTTCTCTTACCTATCAATAAATGATCAAATAATTTAATAAAAATTAATTATTTTATCAAATCTCATACTGTATCCAAAAATTAAAAGTTTTTACAAACCTATACATAGACTGACAATCACTCCCACTATTAAACAGATTATGAACCCAAAGGCAGATAGTATTAAGTATGAGATGTGAAAAAATCTACCAAAACCTCTGAAATATAGGAATTTGACATAATTAAATGTTACATCAATTTTGAGTTATTAATATAATTTGATAACATAATACTGTATTGTACTGTACGTATGGATTAAACAAAACTAACTCTGGATTATCATAAGACGGTATGTATGAAGAGGTGGGCAATGCGTTGAATCTCGAGAAAACTTCTTTGAGTATATCGGCTGAACAGCCGTCTAAAGTGGTCGGCAAAGACACCTTCGGTCGGGGGATCACCAGAGATCCGATCGATAGAAATAGACTACATGTCACACCACATATAAAGCCTATTAATGAGCCCTAAAAAATATTTCAATTATACAAATTATTATACAACAAATTTATTCATAAATTACAGGTGCGGTGGCGTATGGGTACAGGATTCCTAAAATAAACAGGGCAAATAGTGGGCCCACCATAGAGCCCACCAGTGCCATCGAAGCCTGTAAGACAGTGCCGGCATTGCCCACACCGAAGGACATGGCTATGGCTAACAATCCATATGACATGGCTTTCAATTAAATATAAATTGATAATTAGATGAATGTGAATACTATATGTAAATGTTGTATTACCAATCAGTTTAGTGACAGTAAGCGCCTGTTTTTCATTTAATTTGATCCTATCTTTGATGAGGTCCTCCCACGTGACCGCTGCCAACGCGTTGAACCCGGAGGACAGAGTGCTGTTGTATTAATCAATATTTGATTAAAGTCTTAAGCAATAAAATACAATTGTTTATACAAAGCCATAATTATCCAGTTTACTCGATAAATGTCTCCGAATATTAATATAATTAGACTTTTCTTTGAATACCTGAGAGAACCTGAGAAAACACAGGCGACGAACAGTCCGGGCAGACCGGGGTATTTGGATAGCGTGTCCATCACAAAGTATGGCATCAACTGGTCGTGGCGTTCAATGATTCCCAAAGTGACCGGATCACATGCGTGGTACTTTGCATATATCACCATTCCACATAATATTGCCATTATCGCTAATATGATTAGCCCCGGGAGGTTCCAGTATAGGGTGCTATGGGGTGTTATGCATTACAATTAGCATTGAAATGGGCATAATTGGCATAATTGGCATAATTGATATATTCATATAAGAAAGTGTGAACCGTTTGGCCTTTTGATGTGAACCCATACTACAGTATCGCTGGACCTGTGTTTGTGTCACACAATAACAGGCACTCCACGTAACGGTTGTGCCGGTCATCACATTCCAGAAGTTGTCGTGATTGTAGAGATCAAACTTCATACTACCCGACCATACAATCAATTGTATGTTTAAATATTAATTTTAACAGTACTGTACATGAAATAGAAATAATTAATGATTATACTTAAAGAATTTAAGTCGACCCCCTTTCTCATTGATTCTCCACAGTTCAGACACACCTCCCACTTCTATGATACCCTTTAGTATTCAAATATTTTTAACTAATAAAACTTTATAAACTAATTGAAAATTATGAGGTATTACTTGAATGATAACCATAATAACCCCCAAAAACATTAAAATGCATTGTAAGACATCCGTCCAAATGACTGCTTTGATACCTCCCTTAATTAAAGTATAAAAATTGTTAATTAAATTTTAATTAAAACTTAAATATACTCAATTATGTAATTAATTATAAAATTATTGCTATTTAACTTACAATTGATGTATAGAAAGTACAGATAACTCCGACCACTAATATGGATGTAGTGATCGATAGTGGAGTGACTATAGGAAGCAATGATTTAATAATGATTAATTTATAATTAAATTAACATTATTTACAAATATAATACGGTATAATTAACTATTATAAATAAATAAATGTAAACTTAGAATTAAATGCATTGTGAACCTGAACTAAGTGCCAGTGCCGGCCCATACAACACTACCGCCATATAAGGTGTCTACGAATTAATCAAATGTTATAAGTTATAAAGAATATTCTTTAAAAATTATAACAAAATTAATAAATACTGTTGTTAACAAAAACCCAACGGTTCCCGCAAGACGTAAATAGTTTGAATCAAATCTTTTTGCCAAATACTAAAATATTAAAACAAAATTATTTAAGATATACAGATAAATACTGTACTAAATCAGTTAATAGATTCACGAACATAAAATTACAGTTTCATAATTATTTGATACACCTGATATAAATCATATTTCTAATCAGAATAAATACGAGTTAAGACTAAATATATTCAGAATAAATACATAAACATAGAGTACATATCATTATACAGTACATATCATATTGTAGTCATAATAATATTATGACTACAATAAAATACTATGGTAAAACTATTTTAATAACTTAGCTATACCGTACAGTAGATCAAATTGCTGTTTGAGAATTAGTTCATTAATATTATAGATAATATACTCATAAGTGGTGTAATAGCAGACCTCATTGACACTCAAAAGTCCCAATCGGTAATAGATAGGCATAAACACCTCTGCGGCCAACAGTACAGCTATTGTGATGGAAAATATTTGCAGCGAAAACTGAGTGCCCACTTGGTATACCTCGGCCGGTAGGCCCAGCAGTGTGTTTGTCGACATAAAGCTGGCCACCAATGACATGGTGACCGGGAACAGACCTAACTGGCGATTACCGGTCAAGAACTCCTCATTCGTGGCATTATTTCGCGATTTAAACCAAAAGAAAACACCGATTAGTGACGACGAGATTAATAATAGACTAAACACTAAGTAATCAATGATCGAAAAGTTTGTGCTCAACATTGTGTCCACACTTTAGTTATAATAATTAGTTAGTTATAATAAATAATTAATTTAACAAAATTTAAAAATAATCAATTTATTTATTGATAGCATATTTTAACATTAGTTAATAATATTTAAAAGTTATATTAATACACATGAATTGAAAAATAATCACTGATCAAATAGAAATTTATTGCATTTGAATAAATAAATGAATATTTAAATATAATATAAATTAAATAACACTTTTAACATGAATAAAATGTAAAGTCGACCAATAGTCAGTATCAATAAGTGTTAAATAAATTATTGCACTAAATATTGAATTTAGATGTGAAGTCAATTATGATATAATATATGATTAATACAAATATATTTTCAGTCTTTGCTTCTCACTATTCATCAATTTCTGACAAATAACATGATTTAGTTTAAAAATTGACATTTAATCTATTTATCAAAAAATACATGTAATTAAACAAAAAAATTATTGAATTATATTTCACACCAATTGAGTGTCAATTCTGTGTAAACGCTATTTTAGATAATTTTTGTATTTAATAAGCAATTAGTTTCATTTACAATTAACTCAATTCTCATGCAACATGTCAGTCAATTAATTGATTGAAATGTTTTGACAAATTAATTATATATTTATTAAATTACATTAAGTGCAAATGCGTTTGTATTATCAATGATTAGTGTAAATAAGATTTTGTCTTAAGATATGAACGAGTGTAGTTTGTCGTATGATTTATAATAAGTTATGTTTTGAAATATGTTTCGACATTATTAGCAATGATTTGTATAAAGACATTAATTCAATATAAAAATTGCATAAAACATAAAATATAGTTTTATAAAAGTTTATAATTAGGACAAAAGGGGTTTAAGAATTTCGATATATTTATTAAAAATTATTTGAATTTTAGACATTTCTAGTCATTATTAAATAATAATAATAAATTTTGTTTAGAATTTAATTATATCTGTCACTAAAGTACAAAACTCTTAATTCAATCTAAATTATCATAAAAATATCCAATTATTGTTTTAAAATCTCACAACTTTTCAAAAATAAAAATTAAGGACTAATTGATTGGAATTTAAACATGTTTATGAAATTTAGAGTAATATTTAAACAGTGTAATTGTACAATTAGACTATATGGTATCACACACATGTTATTGGCTTATACAGTTGTTCATTATACAGTATTTGTATTAATTTTTTAATTGCATTAAAGTTCGTATTCAGTACAGTACTCAATATAGTGAGAAAATTATTGCATAAAATGCAAATCTAAGGACGACCGTTTTTGGACCTCAATATAGGACTGGGTATACATCAACAGCCGGTGTCGTAACCGCATATTACGAGCCCTAACGTGTTGGTTTACAATTTCTTCGGTGAACTCCGATGGGAACCACCCCTTCACACCATCCCTTATTCTTTGGCCTTCAAACCAACCTATAGTTCAGTAGATTTCATAATAATTATCAATAAAACACTTCTAAGGGCTCATCAGTCAAACCGTCTTTCATTTTGCGGCAAACATTCAAAACGTCGGTCTCTTCTAAACTGATTTCATCGGTCTGTCGGGCGCTATAACACCGGACGCACTGCACTTGTGGACAGTCTATAGGATGGACAGACTAATCAATATTGAATAGCAATATTATACTGTAGTAACTTAAACTATTCACGAATATAATAGGCTTATTTAAAAATTTATTACGGTACTTCTATTTGACTATTTTATCTAGCACATAGTATAAACTAATGACTAAAATACTAAAAATTTATAGGAATACCCCACTCCTCATAAATCACTTCATTTGGATCATCAGACGAGGGCTGAGACACGGCTTCAATCCATCGAAGTTTATCACTCCTAAGGTTATTACCAAAAAATAAATACAGTTTTAGTTTTAAAAATTATAAATTGTGTGCAAATACTTTGCATTCATACGAAATACAGTATATTTTTAAAATTAACAAATAGTGAATGAAATAAGGGAAATATCTCTAAAATATTCTCATAAGGAATACAGTATTTCTTGAAACAAAATTGGAAATACTTTTTTATGAATGCAATACAAATGCTTTGAAAATAAATGTTATCCAAATAATTACTCTAAATCAAAATGAATGGTATATTCAACAGTCTTTGACTCGTGATTATTAAGAAGTATGAGTTGAACCAAATTCTGGTAATTGACGGGAATTGTGATCTTAACGGGTGTGGTGCCCACCTGTCCACCAATGCCTTCGCCGGCAGCGCCCAGAGATATGAGTTGAACTGTATTTCGAGAGCAGTAGTCAAACACAGCATAATTTGTTTCGCTTTAAATTAAATTAAACAGAAAACAAATTATTAAATATATAGTTCAATAGTTATTAATTTATTAAAGAAATAAATAGTCATAAAATAATTGAAACCTCTTTTTCTTTGCGAGAATCAATAGATCGCTGAAAAGAAATAAATGAATGCAAGTCTTCGTCCATTTGAGGGTTGATTTGCCGATAGTCCTCTTCGCTGACAGTTGTGGTGATAGTCGTGTCACTGAACCCCTCTTTACTATGAGTTTATGTCAATTATAAAAATAAGTTTCATTATTTTGTAGTTAATTCCTTGCATTTGATAACTTTGATAAACAAGTAATCGCTTGAATACCTAGATATCTGGCACCGGACACAATGGGATAGCTTTTGATTTTGCTCTTAAAGTGCAGCACTTTCTCGATTTCAATCAATTCTTGCATTCTCTGCACTTTTTTGGTCTCTTCATCGCACTGTCGGACCAATTGGTTAACAATTGTGAGCGTCTTTCGGGCCGACTCTAGAATCGGACTCTTTTCTGGTAATTGTTGGCAAACGGCGTCAATCAGAAGCGGGTAACGAGTTATGCGCTGATTAGGGGACAGGGAGTTCGTGTTTAATCATACAGTATGTTAATCAACATTGAAATAATGTTTAGAATTTAAAGCATCAAATTGTAGATTAAATTACCGCATATAATGTAATTATAAATATGCATTTATTATTATTATTAAATTATTAACTATGTTTTAATATAGAACTGCTTTATAGACTGCAATAAGATATATACTGTATATTATATTCCTGTGTATATTATAACTGCAAAAATAATTTTAAGCTCTATTTTTATGTTTAAATTATCATAAACCACTTTAATTTAATTTTAATGATTATTAAAATAATTTTTAAACTCAATAATAAATACAACTTTGTGAATTTAATTATCAATGAATATGTTTTATGTAGTATAGTACCAAGATCATGTGCATTGTTTTCTGTATACAATATTCTGTAGCTTTTAATATTCACTAAAAATATACTGTATCAGAATAAATGCAACCTTCAATTAAATGTTCCCTTTCCTACAATTATGTCATCAATGTCAAATCAAATAAAGTAAAACACACTCTATTTATCATAATAATATAGACATCAAATCATAGGATATCTATGGCCCAATTCAAATAGTACCTTTTGGCTTTGCATTAAAATTACTGTTCAATGAATGCTTATCCAAACATTTATATTAAAGCAGAGTTGAAAGAAATGCTTTGAAATGTATCCACAGATATGATACACAATATGCTATAACTCCTACGCAATTAATATGTGTGTTATTGAGTGTTGTACTCAACCCATATCCTAAACTAACCCAAAATCATATGAGTAGCCGTAGATATTACTAAAATATTTGATTCCTGATCCATGTTTTACATCTAAAGTAACTTATGAAGTTATACATTACTGTATATACTGCACTATATTTTGTACTTCATTAAACTTATTTATACTGAACACTTTCAAGTAGTAATTTATTACCAAAAATAATGAGAAATCATAGAAAACAATGTATGACATAGTGAGCCATACCATACCATATCATACCTGCATCGGTAGCATAAGAAATGAGAGCAGAGTCTGGTTCTGACAGATCTGATTGGATTCGAGTCGTTGCAGAACATCGAGGAACTGGGGTCTGGTTTGTGTCAATTGGGACAACAGTTTTTCTCCGTCCCTCTGATAGGCACAGTAGTGAACGTATGGCTGGAAGTGATTGACGGCAAAGTCGTACAGAATATCGCAGACATCGTATAAAAGTATGTTTTTCTCGAAACGGCGCTCCAAATGAGTCAATAGACGGGAACTGGCCGTTGATATGTCGGCTATGTTTGAAAACAAACACTTCCTTTCCCTAACAATCAGGTGAACAATGTTTAGTGCCATGCTCATTTATTTCAATATATTTATAAGTTTATATAGAGATACCATACTGTAGTACATAATGTTCTTAAATAGTTTGTGAAATAATTTTATTACCTATAAATCACTACATTTCATTCATTAATAGATAGGATACTATATTTGTATTTGATAACTTATTAGTAAAATTATTAGTAAAAATAGTTATATATTTTTTAGAAAATATTGCACTAACTTACGAGAATATTTACTAAATAAGTTCAACTATTATCAAGAATATTCTATGGCTGACAGATAAATTACACACACAATGATTGGAAACTAAGTCTGGAATTTTTAATGAAAATTATATTTAATATGAATTACTGAAAATTAATAAAACATATAAAAACAACTTATAGAATACAATTATATAAAACAGGAAAATACGGTAAATTGATATTCAAATATATTATATTTGCACACTTACCTACGTGTAAGCACCTGTTCATTATGACCATTAAATTCTTGACAATTTGTAAAATGAGAGATTAATATAGCGATACTCTTATAATAGGACGCCTCAGATGTTATGATCTCAAACATGGACTCTTGCAGTCGCTTCTCTTGAGGAGACATCGTTGCTAACAAATTATCCTTAGAGTTGATAACTTGAGGCAACTGACACCATAAGGACCTATTGGGACCGTTTCCCACAAAATCCATGGCAGATATATTCCTCTTATAATAAGACTTAATTCTCTGAGCACTCAATTGCTGATCATTTGGATCACTAATCCTCTGCTCATAAATGGAGTTATCTTCGTAGACATCATAATCAAAATCCGGGCCCTTTTGGTCCAAATGGATCCATAGCTCAGCCCTACGGCGGACGTCCTTCTGATAAAATTGATAAAGAGGTTCACTATTAAAATGACACGAATTGTGTCCTTCGATGGTATTGTCAAACTCGAGGTAACTGGCTATTAATCCGGCGTTTGAATTATTGTCCTGTTTTTGCATCAAATCGGCTCTTATTTGCGAGAATGGGATTACGTTTAAGTGGATATCACTCCCAGAATCCAATCCCTTTTCGTTATTTTTGTGATTTCTATTATTAGTATTATTATAATTAGTGTGACTATAATCAGGGCTAATATAAATGGATGAGTTTCTGCTGGCTATTGAGTCTCGTTTTTTGTTAAAATTATTTCTAGTAATCACTACTTCACCACAATTTGTCTCATTAATTGGTAACAGATTTGAGTCGAAACTTATTTTCGGAGCCCTTGTGGGGGTCGACGTGTATATGTTTGGTTCGCTTTCCACCCGATTATCATTATATAAGTCTTCCTCATCAGTAGTATTGTCCAGCAATTTAGTGGACAACTCTCTGACGAGTTTTGTTTTAATATCCAATGCCTTCAGCTCCTCCTTCTGGCGCTGAACCTCATCGGCATCTTCGTAGATGTGATGACTGATTGCTCGCGGCTTAACTAAAGGACTACCTATCCGTTGACCACATGTTTGTACAGAATTTTGTCTATTAATCACATTGTGGTCAACACACACGTCATCATCGTCTTCGTCGATGTCTTCATACTCAGTAGCGCTGGCGCTGTGATCATCACTGACCACCACTTTAGGCAAAGAGCCCCTCCGATGACTCTTTCGTTTGTTTGGCTTCGGTTTCAGAGACTTTCGGTAATTAACATTAGGTCTGAGGAGGTGTTGGCGCCGATTGACCACCACTTCACTCGGGATGTTGTGCTTATCGTCGCTGCTCTCGATGTCCACCCATTCGTTGGGAACCTTTGACTGAAAATTACTCAACTCTTCGTATATGTGTTCGTCAAACACCTCATCATTAACTGTGTCCTCGACTTTAGGTTTAGGTTTTGGAGTTGTTTTCGGTTTATATCTATCGCCGGAACCACTGATCACTCCTTTGCTGTTCGGGTGATATAAGAAGGATTTGTTATGAAAGACATCGCATATACCGCTGTCTTGGCTTATGGATGAAGACCTCTTTGTGTCAGTTTTGGGCGATTCCGACGGACCAACTCTTTTCACCGAATCATCATTTGTGTCGCTTTTGTCGCAAATGTTTTCCAACTCTTTGTCCACAAATCCCTTATCTTCGCCGTCATATTTAGGGATTGAAGTCCTTTGTTTGGGAACGGGTCTCGATTTAGACGAGTTGTTCACGTCATTCACATTGAGTTCAGGCCTCCGGAACACGACATCCGGTTCCGTATCAAACGTCACAAAGTCTGACGTCTGAGATGTTGATCTCGTCAAAGACTTATGAAGTCTGATCTCTGAATTATTATCATACAAGTCGTCCAACGTTTGCTGATAACCATCATTACTGTCATTATTGCCACTTATTTCAGAAAAATCGACGCAAACTACAGGTGCGCTCACAACTGGCTTATCATTGCATTCATTTGTATGTTTGATATCTCGGTTTCCATAGCTTATAGCAGCACTGTTTGACGATAATTTATTTACCAACTCTTTGTCACCACTATTTGGTCCACAACTCTTTGGTACCACTCTTTGATCGTTTGAATACTTTTCTTCGAAAAAATTAATTTTATTCTTAACGGAAAGCACTTCACTATTACTTCTACTTCTGCGAGACTTTTGTGACGTCGATGAAAGACTCGCACTATTTGGTGATGAGATTTGCAATGATTTCTTAACACAACTACTATTCACAGTATTTACGGAACCATTTGTCGCCGATTTAACACTAATTTTGACATCACTTTCCTTTATAACGTCCAGTGAGTCGCGGATTAAATCGGATTTAGTTTTTGTGAAACTTATGGCTATCTTCTTATCGTTGGCTTTCAGTAAGCCATCCGTCAGTCCCTTACTATTCACCACATATTTGTTGGTCAAATCGGAAGCGGATTTGATCTCAAACTGTTGCCTCACTTTTTGAAAACTTTCTTTACGTCTGACACTCGTTGTCCTCCCAGTGATGCCCACAGACTTTGATCGCAACGACTTCTGTTTCACAGAATATTCCATTGATTTTTACAGAATATTCTCGGAATTCACCGAAAATCAACAAATTTTACAATAATCACATGAAATGAATATAAATTTATAAAATTAATCATTAGTTTGCGATTTCTTCGTATCAGACAATAGTATGAAATGATTGAACACTTTGTTTGCAACCCTATTGTGTTGTTTCGCTGTTTGTAACCAAAGTCACGATTATTACTGATAACTAAAATACTGATAACGAAGTAATGAATACCTTTTTATGTAGTTTTAAACAACTATTTTATTACAACATTTATTGTCTGTTATATTCTCGGAAAATACTTCACACAAAAATGTCGCCAATTTTCAAAAGACATTATTTATATTAATTTATATTTATTATGGGTTATAAAGTGAATAAAGTGACAGTACTTCAAATTAACTGTACTTGGTGTTCAGTGTAATTATTGTAACACAAGTGCCGTACAATATATAATTTCAAATTATTAGGTTTAAAATTATATACCTAAACAATGTACCAAGATAACAATTCAAAGTAGATGAAAATTTTACGAAGATATTATAATATCTATGGTACATTTAAACACATTTTAATTTTTGCTTGAATATTGAGATTAAAATTTTAAGTGGGTATTTTTAATAAAAGGGTAAAGTTGGCCTATTGAGTTATATTATAATATAATTATAGAAATGTTAAAACATTCAAAATATTAGATTTATTGCACACCACTATAACTGATAAATTTATGATACCGTATAAAACAATTACAGCATTTCTCGACTTAATATAAATAATTTATTTTGTAAATTACTTCACTCTAATCGCAAAAGAAAATACTTGTCTTCAATGTTAATGCCATTTATGACATTTTTATCAAATATAGTTCACATATCATTAGAAAACGCTTGATTTATTGATAACACGTATTACGGAAAATTAATTTTATTAAACATATTTAAATGAGATATTTATTTACAAAACATTTATTTATAACACTGTTCCTGAACTTTAAAAAAGATTAAGCTTGTAAGATTTGTCGTACTCCCTTATAAAATAAAATAATGTCTTTGTGAATATCATATAAGTTATAATTTATAATCCTTGAAATAAATCTAACTTCAATTTCGTTAACTAATTAAATATAAATTCAAACTTTTTAAAAATCCTTATATTTTACAAGGGTATTAGCATATAACTAAAATGATTAGTCATAAAAATAAGTCATTTAATCATGACTTTAATAAACACTTTTATTGGAAAATATTCATATTGAACCATTCAAATATTTGTTTAAATTATACCGTAATAGTCTTACGGTAATAATAAGTCTAACATTTATTTAACAATTAATTTTATTTTTAAAATGTCTCAAATTTACAGCAAAGACTGTTTTGACAGATTTGGTGATGATTTGTGTGAACTATTGTTAAGTTATTTAGATATTAAGCAAAAGTTTTCTTATGAATGTGTGTCCACTCAGTGGAAGCGTTTGATATTCAATAAAATAAAGTCATTAATAGTTGGCAAACAAATCGGCAAAGTATTGAATCCCACGAAATACATGTCAACCATTGATTTAAACACATTTGAGACAATCGCCAAAAAGTGTCGATTCATAGCAACCATAGAAGTGAAAGAAAGCGTCAGGAATAAGGAACTGGTGTTTCAGATGATAGTCAAACAGTGGCAACAATTGAGTGCATTTCACTCCGACTTCAACGACGTGTCCGACAATACACTCAAACAATTTGGTGACAGATTGGGACCAAATATAAGGAGACTATCGTTTCGTTTGAATCATTGGTCCAATAGAGATGTTCTTAAGTTATGCCCAAAACTCACTTCTCTTGATATCAAACACCTCATGGATCTGTCCATTGCCTTCGATCTTAACAATCATTTATTAGTCCATAGATTGAGACATATATTCTTCAAATATTCTTCACAAGACATGCAAAGAGTTACAAATCTCTTCGAGAACAATAGGAATAGTCTGGAGTCGATTGAAGTAAGTGTTGTCTCCACTCTTGTCAGTCATCAACAGATCCAACACTTATTCAAACAAATCACTCGTTTATGGCATTTAAAACGCTTAACCTTCAGATGCTTTATACCAATTGATCCCTCAATGACGGCATCTCTGCGAGAGGTATGCATTAAATGTCCGCAAATACAGACAATTATCTTAATATTGAGGACCACTTCTCGACAATTAAATTACAAAATCTTCAAAACGATTAACGGTTTCGGAAAACGATTAATAAATTTAAAGATAACATGTTTTGGTTTATTAGACATGAGTTCAGAGACAAGTGACGAAATTGTCCTCAAATGTGATACACTTAACAACTGTCAGAATCTGCAATCATTGGCCATCGATGTCCAAAATGGACACCAACTTAGCCACTATTTCTTCACAAATATCAATACATGTTTACCACAATTACAACGCTTAGACATCGCCGCAGACATAGACATCACCGAATCAATGATATACTCCATCTCCAGACTATCACTGTTGAGATCAGTTCACTTCAATTCACGCAATGTTTGCCACCATTTAAGCCACAAAACTATTGCTATACTTATCGCTAAAATGTGTCCAAAAATGGCTTTTATCTCATTGTCTTCAGCAACAGACGGATCCGTTCATATAAGTGGTGATCGCATGAGACAATTGAGAAACGAGTTGACCATCGATGGCGACATTCACACCAATGTCATCGATAATAATAATACAGCACTTAATCTCATAAATAGTAATTGTATTGAGATTTAAGTGAATTCTTATACTTTTAGAGTCATATTCAACCCATGGATGTCTTGCAGATGGTGTCCCTCTTGGAGCTGACGGTAGATCACCATTGATGACAAGGGCATCAACTATGGTGTCAACCAATGCTTCAAAATGTGTGAATTGAGTGTAATTTGCATTTTGTGCTAAATTGTCAATAATATTGTCATGAAAATACTAATTCATTTCAATACACAAACCAAATGTCAAAACATGTGTTCATATGTATGGCAACGGTTGCTATGATTGCAGACAATATAAACAATACAATTGACAACATCATGATTGGACACTTGAACTTGGTCAATTGGGCACAGTTAGTGTGGTCAATGTATTCATGTACCACTCTACTTATCAATTTAGTAAATTATACTCAATTTGACTTGGTAACCTAACTTGGTTCATTTGTTAATGTTATCATATAAATGTTATAATTAAAGACAAGATTCTGAAAATTAAGTTATCAATACTTCATGCAATTATTACATTATAATTATATACAGTATATTAATTTATATGCAATATTAATGGACGATAGAATTCATAATACTTGTTCATCATATATATCAATGTTTTTCTTATAATTGCTAGGAATAGACTAGTGTTGTATTCAGTATATAAATTCAAATAGTGTTCGACTTATTTGTTAATTAAATTGTAAGTTTTTAAAAGTAATTTTTCAATAAACCACAAGTCATTTTGGAGGACGGAGGTTTGTGATCACTGATCAGGTATCATTTTAATGGTCTCTGGTAACAAGAAATATATTTATTTTTCAACATTTTCAGATAAATTAAAAAATTAATAGAATTTTTATTTTATTTAAGAAATAATATTAGTAAATACCCATAGGATTGGAAAAAGGTGAATTTGTTGGAGAAATTTTGTGTGTATCTACTTATTGAATGTATTTTAATGTTATACCTCTTGTCCTCCAAACGTCTTCCAGAAAATGCCTCATTTTTGCTGTCTGTCTGAGAATATCGAAAAGTGCTGACAACGCTATGATAGTTATAATACAGTTATAATACTTCATTTACCAGTTAGACTCTAACTGATAGACTACCACTCATGAATTTTGTGCAAGTGTCAGGGTGGTCAGGGTGGTCAGGGTGAGTCTAGCATTGGATTTCTGGATCAATTGATTGCTGGAAAGCAGTAAAAAATATATGGAAATGAATTGATGACTAAACTAAAATAAACGGGGCATTTCAAATATAGTAATATTAAAAGTCAAGTACAGTATTAAGTATTTTTGAATTAGTTTTCAAGTCCTTCAAGTTATCGACCACCACCACCACCACCACCACCACCAAGGCACATTACATGTAGTGCTATCATAGACTATACAGTGATGCTCGCAATGCAGTGAAGTGCACACAAAGGGGTCACTCATTATGAAATGCAATACAGTACTCATTGAATGATTGCATTGATTATGATATGAATAGTGTATTACAATAACTGCAATACTATTGACTGATAAATACAGCACTCATTGCTCGCTATACTGTACTCAACTCATGTTGTGACTGAGGTATGGGAGGTATGGGCTGTTAAGGTGTTGTGTCAGCGCTTATAACAGTTATCAGTATTACTGTTATATTTGTATTAATTATGAGTGAAAACCAATTGAGAGTGAGATATATATCACAATCAAACACAACCACAACAGACACCACAACACACCACAAGCCTATGTCCACCACTCCTATCACATCCCCCGGTGATCGTCACACCACTCACTATCACCCCATCGATGACAACCTCCACACCGGATGTCATGATAACGACAACTACGACGACGACGAAGAGGCAGATGCGAGGGATGGCTCACAGACGCCACCGGAGACGAAGTTCCCGAAGAATGACAGACAAGACATCATTGAGTTGTTGTACAGCGAAGACGTGATTAAGTACTCGAAGACACCAGACGTGCGACGAGTCGGTGGTGATAGTGATGATGAGGACGACTCCGACGACAACTATCCCAACGATCACCACATCATGACATCCCTTATCAACGATAGGAAACCACTGCTCGACGACACGGACTCTCACCGCAAGACTAAGAGGAAACCGACGAGAAAGACATACAAGACGTCCGACATATCGTTCACTTCGTTTGACGACCACATCGACGGCCAACCCGTTTACGAAGAGTCACTTCTGTCGCTGTATTTCCAGGTCTTCGTCCCCTTTCTGATCGCCGGCTTCGGGACTGTGGGCGCGGGACTCGTCTTGGATTACGTCCAGGTATTACACCATTTGATCCCTATATCTGTGTCTCACATCTCCACACATCTCTGTATATCATTGACTGTAATACACTAACCAAACATAACATATTGTATAGCATTGGGAAGTATTCAGACACGTGTCCGAAGTGTTTATATTAGTGCCGGCGCTGTTGGGTCTGAAGGGCAACCTGGAGATGACTCTGGCCTCCCGGCTCTCAACACAGGCTAATTTGGGTCGTATAGACTCGGGTCGGGAGCAGTGGCTCATCGCTTCCGGCAATATAGCGCTTATTCAAGTATTTATCTATTGATTGACTCTATGATCAACCAATCGGATGTCTAATCCAATTGTCTGTGCGGTTAGTGTCAGGCGACGATCGTTGCCTTCTTGGCCGCCATATTCGCCATAACCATGGATTGGCTGCCGGAAGGAGAGTTCAACTTCTCTCACGCCATACTCCTGTGCGCGTCCAGTCTGTTGACGGCCAGTATCGCCAGTTTCCTTCTCAGTATGCCATCCCTTACTCTCGCAGACTATTTGTCTCATTCCTTATCATCACTTTCACTCTCTTTTAGTTTTCATATCATTTGACTTATATTTCCAATCAATTAGCGCTTTATTTAATGTTTTTGCTATTTTTGACACCAAATCTAAACATTTGTGTTCAAAGTCTCTAATCTTTTGTTTATTTTATTATTAGGTTTACTAATGATAGTTGTGGTGATTGTGTCGCATAAATGTCACATTAATCCTGGTATTTATGTTTGATATCAATTAATGAATGACTCGTTTGTCTAAAATTTTTAAAATGTAATTTTATGCATAAATCTACTAATGGACAGACAATGTGGCCACACCTATAGCCGCATCACTCGGCGACCTGACTACATTAGCCCTATTCGCACAATTCAGTGACATTTTGTATTATACTGTCGGTAATGACAACTTCTAAATGAAAACTATTTCCATATAAGCTGTTGTTAAATATTATACAATACCCTAAAACAGATACCAATCCCTGGTTGTGTTGTCTAGTTTTGGTCATATTTCTGATGCTGACCCCCGTCTGGTGTTTTATCGCCAAAAATAACAAATACACAAAAGAAGTCTTATATAATGGTTGGACACCAGTTATCAGCGCAATGGCTATATCCAGGTTTGTGACCATTAATAGCTTTTTATACTTCTATTTCTTATCATTGATCTGCTAATGAATACCATTCCCCTCTTAACTTATCTTTTAAAGTAATTAATGATTTTTATGCCGACCACAGCATCGGTGGTTGTATTCTAGACTTTGCTGTTTCTCGGTTTAAAGGCATCGCAGTCTTTCAACCCGTCATTAACGGTAATAAGTTTTAAATGTTTTACAGTTTGCATATTAATTAAATGACTCCCCATTACATTATATTTCTTGTATTTGTGGCTCAGGTGTTGGCGGCAATCTTGTGGCCGTTCAGGTATGCTATGAATAATTTGTATGATTTAATCATTTATATAAAACAAATTTTTTTGTGGTTTAAGGCGAGCAGAATCTCCACGTATTTACACAAAACATCCAAATTAGGAGTTTTGCCAAAACCTAATTCAAAAGTTTGCTTCAATCCTTGCGCCGCATTTTTCAGCAAAAGTAAGACAAATAATCCCTATTTTGCTAGTTTTTAGACGTTAGATAATATTTATAAAATCAGCACAAATTGTGGTAATATTTGCTGAACATTATAAAATATTTTCAATGATTTCTATAATATTTCACTGATTATTTTGTTTTTGAATAATCAGTGAAATTTTATCACAATATTATCTAATTTTTGTTGAATTTGACTCATGACTTATCGGTAATAATTTGTTTGATAGCAATTCACGCCCGAACTGCACGGGTATTGCTCTTAATGGTAATCCCGGGGCACCTCATCTTCACATACGGCATACGATTCCTGAAGGCTGGCCACACGTCCGTCACATTGAACTTCTTAGTGATCTATCTGTTGGCGGCTCTGATTCAAGTGATTCTTCTCTTATACTTCGCGCACACAATGGTCTTATGGATGTGGAAGAAGTGTATTGATCCGGGTTTGTGTTCAATGATTAAAACAATAGATAACAACGAAATGATTGCCAAATATTGTGTTTTGCAGACAACTCAGCCATTCCTTACTTGACAGCTTTGGGCGATTTGTTGGGAACCGCTCTGTTGGCCATCGCTTTCGTAATACTCTTTTCCATCGGAGACAAGGACTCGGATGTCGGCGATTGATGTTTGCAATAATGTATTGACTTTTAATTGAAATAATTTTCTAATCGAGAATTACATTATCATCGAAATCATCGAATCTCGAGTTGTTTGTGTTAAACAGAGATTTGTTTCGTATGTTTTTATAACAAGTATTTAATTTATTTCTTAACATTCATATCATTGTAATTGATATTAATAATGCAGTAAATAGTTTTTGTTATTTATATAATGTTTATTGTTGTAAAAGACATGAATTTTTAGAATAAATCAATTTAGTAATTAAAATGTGTTTCAATTGATTACTGAAAATTTGTTTCATACCTTATTTTTTAGCCAATCTTTATATCAATAAATATATAAATAACTGACTCAAATCAAACTTATTTATGATAAGATATTTGTATATTTAAATAGAGGCAATTATTTTATATTTATCATAAATTGAAAATATAATCAGAATTTATTAAGGTAATAAGTTTTAGCCTAAGTTTCAATAAGAGGGCAATTTATCTAACTTTATGTTCAGAATATTCATTGATTTGAATAACTTATCGCATATCTACCGGTACACCTAAATCTAAATTCTTGATTTGGTGAGATTTAACACTTTGCTTTGTTAATAAATATTGTGTATTATAGCAATTTTATATTATAAGACAAATATGTAAATGAGTGGAAGTCTGCGGAGGAGTCTTCATCACAAACGTCACAATTCTTGTAAACTGAAAGTCTATTGCAAAACAGAATATAAAATATACTATTATAATAATAATTTATATTGCAGATTAATTTATATTTTCGTATACAAAATATATGTACCGTAAAGCCTACTTTCCTGTAGTTTTATACCACATAATATCCTTTTTAACACACTTTTCACACAAATCCTGTCTTTTTTATATTGTATCTGAATATGAAATCATATTCTCTATATTTTTTACATTACATTAATTATATAACAGAATTGAAAGTCAACTGTAGTGACAATGAGTGCAACTGTAATATACGGCACACTACTAGCAGTCATAATGATGGTACGGGTGGACAGGGCTGGGGGTGAGTGCTGTCACGTCCCACTCAAATGCGAAGAGAGCTCGCGATCTATGGACCGGTGCTATGACTGCACGGAAGCCACCATTTACTGCGGTCTCGGGTCTTGTAATGTGTTTGGCTGTAACTGTGGGGGCGGCTGTCGGAAAGGGGACTCCAGTCTCTGGTGTTGGAACATAGCGTCGGGATGTAAAGGCAAATACTTTTACCAAAAATTGTTGTCCTTATCTGCTAAATCCAAAAATACATTGAATGCCAAACAACTGTTTGCTAAATTGGATACGGATTCTAATGGTAAGCTTAGCTATAGAGAAGCGCACAGGTATCTCATTGGAAAGGCATTCAATGACTACGACATCGACTATGAGTTCGACAAAATGGACACAAATAAAGATGGATTTTTGTCACTTCAAGAAATTGACCGCTAATTTGGTTATGTCTTAAAATTAATCATCAATTTATATATAAGTTATGTCAAACATTTCATAAATGAAAAATTTATATATTTTTTAACTGATACTTCACATCATAAACTCGTTACCTTGTTTATTTAAATTAAAAATACTGTTAATTAACACGAAATTCATAGATTTTATTAAATAATTCAATTAATGACACGATTTAATACAAAATTAATTATATAAATACAACAATTCTTATGAATCCCTTGTCTTTGAATTCTTGTGGTCAGTCATCTCCTGGTCGGTCAGTCATCTCTCGACTAATCTTCACATCGACCCGATTATCACAACTGATGTATAGATTATAAGTCTTCCGGTAAGACTTCAAATCGTGTGATATATCGATGGGAATGGTTGTCACACTTTGTGTCCCATCACTCGTCTCATTGATCTTCACAAGTCTTCGAACTCGAGGACCACTGGAAGACTTGCGCTTACGTCCCACCACTCGCTCGCCATCACCACTACTTCCCCGGTCATCGCTTTCGGACGCAAATCTCTTACCACTTCGGGTACAACCTATCGGTTCCGTCATCTTAACGATTGTCTCACTGAATGGCAAACAATAGTGTTTTGTGTATAACTTAAAAGTTGACAAATTATATGATAAGAGTAAGCTATGTCTGCAATGTTAAGCACATTGACAGACACTACAGTATAATAGTATAGTATTGGTTAGCTTTTAGAATTATTATATTCAAATGAATGGGAGCACATATCATACTGCATATACTGTACATATGAACAAAGCTCATTAGATTATCTATAATATCATCATTTATTATTTCGTCGACAATTTCATAAAACCTATTTTCATTGATTCAAAACTTTTATAATTCAAGTTGAAATGACTCATTCATATGAAAACTATGGCCTACAGTTGAACCAGTTTGTAGAAAACTTAATTTCACACAAATAATTACAAAATATGTTACATGTACTGTATTTCACAATAAAATATTACCGATATAATTACTATCACTGTACTAAGAATTAAACCATTATTATGTATATGTAGCTCTTATTTAGGCATAAGGGCTATACTTAGAGATAAAATAAAGTATTTATTATTTTTAAAAAAAATATTACCGGTATTTTGATACAGTATTTACTGTATTTGTCAATTTACAGTACTATTACCGTAATAGAGTTTGAGTGATTTTATTATAGTCTTACTCTGACTTGATTACGAGTTCTTGAACAAACATTTATTTATGATACAAATTGTGAGATGTACCGTTTAACATTTACGGTATCAAAAATATTTTTATTCAAGATTTTATTTTATTGAAAAACTAGAAAAATTTTAACAACTCTAAAATACTGTACAGTATTACAAAATTGCAAATGACATAGATTATATATTAAGCTTATGAATGAAAAATACAAAGATCAGTGTTATGAATTGCTAAACTGTTAATATGTGAATATCAAAATAGTGGTCAAATACTTACTCGTTAATAGGCAACCAAAATGGTTAGAGACTACGAACAATAAGGTTTCCGCTTAAGTTATTAAATAACAATTTTATAATCATTTTAAAAATATAACTTATTTAATAATAAATTAAATGATATTTAAATCTCTATATTATTGATAAGCACTTCTTAATACTGTACTAAATTTACTAATTATTTACTGATATTTCTGTACAAATATATTAAATATACAGTATTTACTATTATTGAGATTGGCATTAAATGTACGGTAAGTATGAGTTCAGGTGTCATGTAATTAATCATAACAGAAAATGATTCATAATATGAAATAATGGACAATAAATAGTTGTTGTGAACTAATCAATAAACCTATACATCCGACGGATCTGTCGCATACTTCTTCAACTTCTTAATCATTTTGATTTCGCGATCACTTCTCAAATACTTATTGATCTCGGAATCAGACATTTCCTCATCTGATTTCGTCAAATCCACGGCACTCTCACTCTCATTGGTTTTAGCCTTACATTTGGATCTCTTCTTAAACATGTGGACCCAATCGCCAGACTTATGGTTGGGATCGTTATCATCGCTCGAAGACATGCCATTCGCTATTAAGTTGCGCTTCATTTGCTGGTTGTAGTCAAACACCAGAGACGACTGGTATTGCAATACTCGGTCCAAATGGATACTGATGTTGGACTTAGTGATGGCAACTGTCCTATAGGTGACGAGTTGAGCGGCCAGTCGTTTGATGGCATTGAAGAGTTCGGTGACTCTCTCACAAGTCGTGTGTTTGTATTCAATACCCATTTGTCGGCAAAACTCTGTGAGTTTCACTTTACGGCGCTCGTATGGCTTAATGGACTTCCAGGCCAGGAATGTGGCCGCGTATATGATGTGAGTGGGCGTCCGGCCCTCTATCAGCCAACACTCCCTCTCCAACTCCAAGATCTTCGCCACCTTCTCCTCCAGAGCCTAGAAGTCATACACAAAACATTGAGTCAATGAAATGAATGCGAAAGACATTGAAACCCAAAGACTCTAACCTTTCTCTCAGTCTTATCGATGTTGGCCTCACTCAAGACCACCGGAACCAACGACTCGATGGGCATCTGTTCCGGTCTAAAGTCCGGGAACTCTTTGATCACTTGATTGTACACTCGATTGAACTCATATGGCGTGCAATTGACGGCATTACAGATGTGTCCGATTGTCACGATATTGCCCTCACTTATGAGTGTTATGTACAGACATATGGCGGACAACACCCTCTTCGTGGTCAACGTCGCGCACCGGAAGTGAGTCGCTATCAAAGTCTTATACTTCTCGACCGCCAGATCCTGAATATGTTTGCCCAGCGATAGGCTCGACACCAATGTGTCCAACACTGCAGTATTGAACCGCTTGGCCGTCGCGAACGTGTCTTTGGATCCATGGATGCCTCGGATGTAGGCTTTCTTGCCGTCCGGATCATGATTGCAGGCATAGGTCTGCGTGGGGTCGGCCCTCAACATGTCTCCCGAGTCTCTGAATACCTGTCCACACTTCACGCACACAGTTATCCCGTCGTACTTCTGGATGTCGTGTCCCGTCTTAAGACATCCATCTAAACGTCTTAAGACGTCTGAATTGCCACTCATCTCATCCGTGCACCTCATGGCCAACGAAGACCGGCCATCACCACCACATCTCGAGTCGCCAGTCGTGTCCACCTCTTCAATGTCAATGCCATTGGTGTTGTCATTGTTATCAATACAGTTAGCCATCGATGGTCTCAATTATGTCTCAATGATTGTCACAAATCTCTGTGAAATGATAGTCACTTTGACTCGCAGTTCATAATGTGTTCAAAAAACATAACATTAGCGACACTTTCCAATGGACTGTCAATTTATTTTCCCTCACATAATGTGAGTCACATTCACAATAGGGTTGTATAATAGCACAATATATTTCAGTTTTAACTTACAGTATATCATATCATATAAGTTGCATATTATGTCCATTCATATTATGGGTATATTTCACATCTATTATCATATAAATTTATATTAATACCTGAGTGGGGGTCCATTTTACGAGGTGTTTGAATTAATGTATACCCGCATAATGTTTAATACTGTAATAATATAATTTACAATATTAAACAACCCTACTCAATTTATGTTGGGTCATACAGTTATAACGCAATAATATGCATTGTTGGGGGTCTGAGGGGACAGTGATTAGTGTAATTGTAATTGAAGTTCAATCTAAACGTATTATTCATTGAAAGCAGACTAATAGGGGGTTGAAAGGACCACCCCCACCCCACCCCATTACCCTCATTACCATGCTCATTTAAGTGTGATTATCATATCATATTGAACACGTTTGAACAAAACAAATGAAACTCTTGTGAATGTTGTGAACAATCAGTGAATCTATTGAATGGTATATTTGGTCACAAATTGTGGTCGACTGTAGAGATATCCCCAAAATAGATGTCTTTCGTGGCGAAGAGCGGGAAGTACTTTGAGTGCAATGTCTGTCATTACAAGACTGTCTCCAATGACCGCTACTTAAGACATATGGCGGACAGCCATCCAATTGTTGGCAAAGTTAGGACCAACACATCCAAAGACAAATCAGCGCTCAATGGGTCGACAAATGGGTATAATTTGCGCCCAAATGGACACAAAACGAGTGAACAATTGGTCGAAAGCCCACAAAAGCCCTCATCGGATGACACAAAGACCTTATCTCCAAACGAAACCATCTCTGAGTGTGACTTGAAATTCAAAACCGAATACTCGAAGAGTTTTTTAGATTTTGTGACCACTTTTAACACGAAGAAGAGGTCATACACTGATAGCATGAGATCGTCCACTGATTTGTCGGCCAATGAGAGCCAAGAATCCGATTCTTCGGACGACAAGCGGGTGGTGTGTGAGTGGAAGGGATGCTTCAAGACGTTTGCATCGACTGGTAATATGAGGAATCATATGAGACAATACCACCTGAAGGAGACCCGGTTCACATGCGATCACCACAACTGTTTCAAGTCATTCCTTCACTTCAACCAGTTGTTGGCCCACAGGAACACCCACTCCAAGAACCACTGATTCCGATGACACCATTCCATACGATTATGATCTATGATTAGACAATCACTACTGCCTTACTCTTATAGTTACTCTATATCTTTAATTCAGTGTTCATTTACTCCAATATTAAGCTTTAATTTCTTTAAAAATACTTAAATCAATAACTTGTGACAATTTATCAATAATTAGTCATCTCATTATAAGTTTATATATAATTATAATCAACATTAATATTTATAATGTATGGCACGGTATTCACAATTATTATTCTTTACTATTCTAACATTGATTTTAAGTTTGATTCATTTTCTCAGTATATTTTCTTATCCTCAGTTTGAATCTCAATTAAACTCTTTCTAATAAATGTTATATCAAAATATTTGTTAATTCTTAGTACAGTATTAATATATTTTATTTATACGGTAACAGTGTAATTAATATGGAATTACAATAATTATAATTGTATGGTAAATTAAAAATATTCTGTACTTTAAGCTGTTGAATCTTTATTTTGTTTAATTTTCATTTTTTAATTTATGCAAATAAACGGTATAAAAGTTTGTTAAAATTAGCTTATATTAAAATTGATAAAATTTTATTCAAAATACAGTAAATTATTAAAAATGAGAGTTGTTTTAATTACATTCATTTGTGTAATTATATTCCCATTCTATTGCTTATCCAGCAATACTACCAGTGCTTCGAGTAATTATTTAATAATTATTTAAATTCAAAAATATAGTTAAAAACTCAAACAATTTATTCTAATTATATAATTATATAATATATTAAAGACATAGAAATACAGCAAAAATCGCAAGAATCGGGTGGTTATGGCGCTAATGATCAACGAAAGCTAACAGATGCTAAAAATGGAGGTCTCGGAGGTCTGGGAGGTCTGGGCCCGTCGGGCTGTGCCTGTGCTGCCGGTGCGGGAAACCTAATCCACTCTCTGGTCGTTTTGGTGATCACAGTATTGGCTCAGCTGTTGAACGCTGTGGTGACTATCGTTCAGTGCCTCCTCGGAGTCGAAGGAATCAATTCATTGGTCGGCAATATATTGACGAATGCATTGCCCGGTGTTGTAGGAGTTCTCAACAATTTAGTCTCCATTATCGGACAGACTTTGGGAAATTTAACAGGATAAGTATCGGTATAGTTCAAATATTATAAACTATATATTATTAATCATATTTATATATTCTGTATTTTATTTTGCTTATATTATAACTCGCTTCGAGATATCTATCTGAGATAAACTTCGAAATCTAATAAAATGTCATAAGTATCTTAGAATGCAGTTAATATACTATCTTATTAGTTAAATTAAAAAACTATTTAGCTATTAATTTATAAATAACTTATATTTTATGTTTTAAATATAATCTTTACAAAAATATTTATAATTTTAAAATGAGTTAAAACTTTTAGCAACTCATATACCGTAATCTCTTTAAATATTAAATTTATTAATCAAACAATTTTAGTTTTACTCAAAACAGCTTTGGGTACTAAATTAATTGCTGTGTACTGTATGCTGCAAATTAAACACTTTATTACAAACATGTATTATATTTTATATTTTAATAATAATTATTAATAACTATAATGCACTTTAATGTGATTGAAAGAATATTGGCCCCAAAAAATCAAATTCATAAAACACATGATTTGGTAAAACATGTATTGCTTTCTAATTGAGGTATAAAAAGACAAAACAAACAAAATTTTAATCATAAAAAATCAAAAATATATTCTGTTATATATCATAAATAAAAATAATTTAAAAATGAAATTATTATTATTTATCGGAATCGGAATTTGCATTTTAAACACAATTGTCTGCCAAGAGATCACCGACGAATCACATTCTTTGGGTAATTCTTTGGAAATGCATTCATTTGTAATCATATAACCAATGATTATATACTTATACAGTGTTTGGGAGCGAAGTGGTGGATGACCGGCACGGGGATATTGGGGATACACTGATCAATGCACTCGTATATCTAGTATTGACAGTATTGGCAAATCTGTTGAATTCTGTGGTCACTATTGTCTCATGTCTGGCTGGTCTCAAGGGTCTCAATTCACTTTTGGGAACCTTTTTATCCATAACCCCAGGGCTAATCAGTGTCGTACAGAATGCAATTAATGTCACCGGCGCGGTCCTTGCTAAACTCATAAGCATTAAACATGGTTGATTTTATTAACTAGAATATTTTTCATTGTAATTTCATTAAAAGTAATAAATGTTTAATGTTAAAGTGTAGTGTATTCATTCAGATACTGCATAAAGTTACAATACAAAGAATTTTTACATCTCAATCTAATAAATTAAAATAAGGAAATTAATTAATTAATTAAAATTTTATTTTTAAAGTCATTCATACAAAGGCTATTAAGTTATTCCAAAAAACTTTTATGTTTTTTAAAATAATATTTATAGTTTTACTGTTTAACTTTAAAAACACTTGTTTAATGACAACGTGTTTAATAAAAATAATTATTTTAGCGGTTTCGGCAATTTTAACAAAATATTTATTATAGACATAAAAGTTATATATAAATCAATTTTTTTATAAAAATTATATTTTATAACTTTAAATACGAGTTATTTCTTAAAAGTTTATATATAGAAAAATTAATACAACTTTTAAATAATATTGTAATTAAAAATAATAATTTCGATGAAATATGATAAACATTATGTGTTAGCTATGGGTAAAGAATCCTCTTTGAGGTCTGAATTGAATACAAAATCATAAGCGAAATGTTATATTAAATTATAAATATTTAACAATAATTGAAGCAAACAAATTGAATTCAAATGTCAAGCACTTAGGCCTTATCATTGGCCCAACCAATCAGACCACAGGCTACCCGACCGCCAGCATTGCCCGTTGTTTTGCTCTGTTCATGACCCCCACGACCCAAATCATCCATATTCTCGTGAACCTTGTTTTAACAATTAGTTTATTTTTAGACTACACTATACTTACACTATAATTACTAAAACATAAAGATATACACTAACCACCACAGCTCGGCCTACAATGGAATTGGAGCCACTATTGAGGGATAGGTAATAGTCCTGGATGTCTAACTGTGCCACACCATTGTCGTCGGCGAAAGCATTGCCCAAATCTCCTACATGTCTATTGAAGTCATCGGGAGATCCATGTTCTCGGTTATGGGGATTGAAGTGTCCGCCAGCACTGGTGCACGAGTTGGTCAGGTCTCCAAACTGGTGCACATGGAAACCGTGGGCACCTTTACTTAGACCTTCAATCTTACCCGTCACCCGAACCTTATCGTAGCCCTATTTAACACCAATTTCAACATATTATTCAGAATTTAGAATTTTAAAAATATTTTATTAATATATTAATTAAATTTTGAAGTATTATTCAGTTTGCTTAAAAAAACAATTTCAATTAAATAATTTGTGTTAACCATTTGTAATACATTATAATTACGGTAAAAACTGTTATTCATTTCCTAATTACTCTATTTCTCAATGAATTTCACAATTTATTATAACTTTAGTTTTGACATATTTTCAATAAATTTTCAATAAACTCTTTTATGCACTAAATAAACTTTATATAACTTTGTTAACTTTGTTTAAATAAAAATACAATCCAATATTTTAAAATTACATGTTAAAGGTTGATACAAAAATTCAAAAATACATACAATTTGCTCAAAGTTGATGACACCTGTAACTCCTTTGCCATTAAGTATTGCCACAGCTTTTAATGGCTTAAACTGTTGGGTGCGATACAACTGTCCGTTCAAATAAGGCGATTCCCTGCCATATAAGAAACGCTGACTAAACACTACCGATAAAATACTAAACAACAAAGTTATAACAGTTAACACATTCATTGTATCAATATTTAAAATTGGTTTCAAACAACAAAAAAGTTTCACAAAAAAGTTTGAGTTCGAAAAATATTGGCAAAGTTTGTTCACATCTAAGAAAGTGATGGACTGTTTTGATGACCAAATCTGGAAAACAAACTACTAAGTCGTGAATTGGACTCTCGATTAACAGCAAACAGTTATCATAGAAAATAAGACACTAAATGGCAAAAAGTAGTCGAACCAGAAATCCAGACAATTATAATTTTCCTTAGAAAACGAAGTAAAAGTTATTTCTCTATAACTTTGACCCAAATATCGTGTATATAATACGAAAACATTCCTGTGTTTAGTGCAAACCGAAGGTTTCAATTAAATTACATATGAATCACAAATTATTATTCAATTGTTGCTAATTAATGACAATAACAAGAGAGTCTATAATTTTCATATGAATTCAAAACAAGTTTTTCATTTAACAATACAGTACTCGTATAATATTCATAGAAATGCTTATTTTATTCTTGCATTCATTCACTAAGTCAGTGAGAATTAAGTGGTTTCTCAGTTACACATAATATACAGTACAGTATTTCTAATCACATTTCCAATAATACTGTACTGTATATAAAAACCTCAATTAATTTTAAACTAATTAAGTTATTGAAGTTTATTTCACTAACTTATTATATTCATAAGTGAGTCTAAAAAATTATAGATTACTTGTAATTGTCATCATTTGTCGCAAACACAATGTCTAATGTTTTTTACAAAATGATTGATAATTAATTTTAAAACTTCCAAATCATAAATACTTTGTACCGGTATATACTTTTAATCATTTTCTGTTCATCCTATATCACATACCGGTAATATTAAAAATATATTTGATTTTCAAATGAAAACACATTAATTTGTCGAAACGGAAGAACATAAATACCGGTGCTTTGTATTCCAATCTATTGTTTCAAATATAATGATCAATAGAAAACACATTAATAAAGAATTGGAGAATTTATTGAAAAATTGAAAAATCATAGAAAATATCAATAAATTAGTGAGAAATGAATGAATTATTGAGATTGGTTGTTTAATAAATGAACATTTAAATAAAAACATCAAACAAGTGGCAATAAAAGTTTGTAAATAAACTAAATTACAAAACTTATAAAATAGTTTTTAAATAACAAATGACTTATCAATAGATTTAGTAAACCACGTAAATACGAGTCTGTCTGTTTTGAAAAGTTGTATTCAAAAATAAAAATTGAATTCAAGTGATGGAAATGTTATAAAAGCACTATTAATACCGTAATAGTGTACATTGTACAGTACAGTAACAATAATTTCATGACTATAAGTATTACGAAAAGTGTTTCAATGTATAAAAACTTTTCCAATTATCAAATAATCCGTTAGTTTGAGACAAAAATACATAATTTGATAGAAATGTCGAATGATTCATAAAAATAACAACAATTTGTTAACAATTCATAACAATATCTATTATCACAGGTCCTCCTCGTCGTCGTCTTCCAGTAGAAGAAGTGTCTCTTCCGGGCGTTGAAGACGTTTGGCGCGATTGATAACATCGTCGTCGAAACCCTTGGAAAAGTCATTGACATTTGGGTCTAAGTGTGAGCGCAGGTCTATGTCGAGTCCAGTGCCCAACGAATCCCATACGATATCCGGCGGTCGAGACTTTCGCAACGATTTGCCGATATTTGTGCTGCAAATGAGACAAACGCTTCCGAAGAATAAGACACCGAAACCGCCGAAAATGTAGAGAATAACTAAAGATAAAAAGTCCACAAAAATATAGTATATATTCCAATAATGAGTCAAATCTAGTAAACAAATTGATTAAAACGTTTATAAATAAATTTGTTTCCAAATAAAATCTACAAAAAACACTAACAAAACTAAACGACATAAACACAACTAAAAATCGCAGATAATCTAAACAATCGATTGAATTCAACTCACAATTAAACCACTTTTGTGTGGATTCGTCGTAATCCTCGGCAGAAATGGGAGGAATTAGTAGATCCCAGACATTATTCATGGATCCATTACTTGGAAACTGTTTGGTAGGAAACAATTGCAGGACGCGTAACATTAGTGGATACAGATCTACGTTTATAAAAGGCTTGTCGTGATCGTAGTCCGACTTGAATGCCGGTCCACTGGCTATGAAAAGTGGGCGCATTGACGGCAATGAGTTGTTGTATCCGTGATTTCCCCAAACAGTTACGCCTAAAATAACACAATTGTAACATTATTTCTATTCATATAACTAATGGTAACAAATGTGACACCTCTTGGAGTCCAAGTCATGTTCTGATAGACATCCCATCCCTCGTCTGCTATCAGAAAAATGGGTAAAATTCTTCTGTGGCTTCTGTAATGAAACTCTTGAGGGATGTCTTCCTTCTTATAAACAGTAAAATTCTTTGTCTTCGAGGCGTTCATCAGTATATGAAAAACCTTATCCTCGAAGTGAGGTTTGGGTTGAATGGACCACACGGGAGACGCGCCCGCTATCACATACCAGTCCGGGTTCAGGAACTCATTCAAATTGATTACCCGATCAGACCTTCATATTAAAGCAAATATTTAATTGACACACAAACACATCATAAAGTGTTTCCATACCTGACTTCAGCCATTCCGTGATCTGAGAGCACAATCAGATTCGTGTGACTCAAAAGACTTTCCTCTGTTAACCTCTGAAGCAGATATTTGGTGGTATTGTCAGCCTTACTAACCATTGCAAACACTTCATCACTGAATGGTCCGAACTCGTGGGCAGTAGTGTCCGGTTCATCGAAGTACGCGAACACACAGTTTGCAGGCTCTGTAGCAGATATTTGGTGGTATTGTCAGCCTTACTAACCATTGCAAACACTTCATCACTGAATGGTCCGAACTCGTGGGCAGTAGTGTCCGGTTCATCGAAGTACGCGAACACACAGTTTGCAGGCTCTGTCGTGTCAGACATCCACTCAATTATCTTATCCACTCTCGCCGTCCATTCCATCTTATCGTCAAAGTCTTGCAGATATTTAATCGTCTGATTTCTATAGTGGACATGACTTCCGGGCCATTGCATGGATGCGCTGAATCTGTTGATGGGGTCAATCATCTGATTCGCCATCTGTTCACACATTCAAACAATTTTAAATATTATTGCAAACAATGGTTTAGTTTGACTACACAGTCGATGACTACTCCAAAGATAAAGTCCAACAAAAGAGAAAATTAATGTTCAATTGAATGGTAAGTGACACGAATAGTCTGATTCTTAAACACAATGATTATTCACTCACTTCTGAGTGGTATATCACATGTGATCTCAACTTAGAAGTGTTGACTCAATCTCTGTCTCTGTTATGGACTGTGAAGTGAAGACATAATAACTAAAGGGAGACAACGGTTACCCAAATGGGAAGGACAGGGCTCTCGGCCCACCACTTGTCTGCAGACTTGTCCACATTAAGACTCAATCTCTGTCTCTGTTATGGACTGTGAAGTGAAGACATAATAACTAAAGGGAGACAACGGTTACCCAAATGGGAAGGACAGGGCTCTCGGCCCACCACTTGTCTGCAGACTTGTCCACATTAAAGGTCTCGTTATACAAGGGATCAAACATCTCGTTGTTAACGATTCCGTGAAACTCTTCGTAATAACCGGTGGCTATTGTCTGGTGATTGGGATATGTTTTGGTGACAAACGATGACATCATGTGAGCTAATCATCACAACACAAACCATTCAATCAAATACTACTCGACAGACAATCTCATAGACACTGACCTCTGACCCCAGACTTAGCCAATTGGTGCAGATGTGGTGTGCGCTCACGAGTTATGTAATCACTTCTGAAGCCATCGAAAGACAGGACAATGAGAATGGGATGACTACTGATGAGTGGCAGTAGAGGTGATAGTAAAAGCAGTAAATATCCATAAATAGGAGACATGTCTTGTGGTGAATGAAGAGGTGATTGCGAGACAAGTGTTATGTCATAATGACTTCAAAGGGATGACTACTGATGAGTGGCAGTAGAGGTGATAGTAAAAGCAGTAAATATCCATAAATAGGAGACATGTCTTGTGGTGAATGAAGAGGTGATTGCGAGACAAGTGTTATGTCATAATGACTTCAACTCTCACTTCACTCGCGATATAAGTGTTAATCAAATGTCAAATCAATAGCCATTCAAACACTTATCGATCCATTCATTCAGTCATTTGTCGATCACTACAGCACTCAATGTCTCTATTATTTTGTAAACATATTGTTTATGTTTTGCACGAATGTGTTAACTGCACACCAATTATGTGAACAGTTAACCGCTTTTTGCACACAACACCTCATATACTATTCACTGTAATTTGTCTCCACATATTTGTTACGCAACTTTTTGGCAAACTGAAAGTGTGGATCAGTTCACTATTTATATTTCTTATCTATTAATATTCAATTCATTATCTAATCCATTGGCGTTTAATTCAAAGAAATTCATTATAAGTTATACTTATCTATTAAATTAAAAGTTTTTAACTTATGATAAAGATTTTTAAGTTTTACAAGAACTGCAAATTAAAAGTTAATATCCATATCATTGAAATGAAGTTAGAAATTTACCAGGGATGACTACTGATGAGTGGCAGTAGAGGTGATAGTAAAAGCAGTAAATATCCATAAATAGGAGACATGTCTTGTGGTGAATGAAGAGGTGATTGCGAGACAAGTGTTATGTCATAATGACTTCAATTCTCACTTCACTCGCGATATAAGTGTTAATCAAATGTCAAATCAATAGCCATTCAAACACTTATCGATCCATTCATTCATTCAGTCATTTGTCGATCACTACAGCACTCAATGTCTCTATTATTTTGTAAACATATTGTTTATATTTTGCACGAATGTGTTAACTGCACACCAATTATGTGAACAGTTAACCGCTTTTTGCACACAACACCTCATATACTATTCACTGTAATTTGTCTCCACATATTTGTTACGCAACTTTTTGGCAAACGAAGAAAGTGTGGATCAGTTCACTATTTATAGTTCTTATCTATTAATATTCAATTCATTATCTAATCCATTGGCGTTTAATTCAAAGAAACAGTAATATTCAATATGAATAGATAATTTAATTTTCAAAAATTGAATACTATTTCTAAAAATTCAAAATGTTCTTGACGTTTAATTTTCAATTATAAGTATAGTAACTTTACTTCAATCTTTAAATGGGTAATTTAATCGTGAGTACAGGTACAGTATCTTTTGAATGGTTAGACTAATCGTTTGGTCAGTCCTATCCATTTATGTAAAGTCAACACTTTATATAAAATATTTTATTTTTAACTAAAATTTAATATAATTTAAAATTAACTTGTTTGTAAATATAATTAACTAATTGGAGCCAAACAAAAACCACAAATTTAACAAAATGTCATTTAAATACAAATAAATTAAAACAAAAAACAATAGTTTTGTAGTACCGATATACGGGTAATACCGTAATAATAATAATTTGAACATATATTATGTCACTGATTCCTATATTACTGTCAATTGATTTTTGAAATTCGTTAGATTTAGTTGAAAAATGATTTTCAAAACTAAACTATAAGTTAAATCCTATTATAACTGAATATTATGCGGTTTATTGACTTTAATGTGTTTGTGTTCAGTGAACGGAGTTATGCCACGAATGGTCTCTTCTAATGGATTGGCGTAGACGTCGCCATACAGTTCCTCGAGACCTATCTCTGGGTCGGAACGGGCTATAGTGACCGCATCGTCCACTGCTTTCTTAATCTCGTTATCAATGGTTTTAAGCTCTTCGATGGTCACCAAATCAGTGGTAATTATTTTGTCCTTCAATTCATACAAAATAGCATCAATTTAAACAACCATTCAATTGACAAATCATATGATAATTACTTTGAATGAAGTGATTGGATCTCGTGTTTGACGCACTTCTTGTATCTCTTCGCGAGTCCTATAACTGGTTCCCGGGTCTGACATACTGTGGCCGTGGTATCGATAGGTCGCCACTTCCATAACGAACGGTCCCTTTCCTTTGCGACACAGATCTACCAGAAAACGTGTGCCCTCTCGGGTCTGACGGATAGGGCAATAGTTTTAATGCAAATCACATCGCAATTAATGCACAAATATTTCCTTACGGCCAACACATCCATACCGTCGACCCACAGCCCAGGGATATAATCGCCGCGACTATAATACTCAGTACTGGCGGCTGCCCTCTCAGCCGACGTTCCCATACCGTAGCCATTGTTTTCACAGACGAATATCACCGGCAATGACCAAAGTTTAGACATATTATACGCTTCAAACACCTGTCCCTGATTTGCAGCGCCATCGCCATAGAGCGCCAGAGTCACCGCATCGGTTCCCTTATACTTCTGGGCCAATGCAATGCCGGCACCTAATGGCACCTGTGCTCCCACTATACCATTACCACCGAAAAAGTTCTAAAACACAACATATCGTAAAACATGTCATTAACTGATCATTGGATTGAAAACATGTATTTGTGAGAGAAATCAAAGTCAGAACCAAAGCCCAAAAGTACTCTTCATAGGCCTCGCAATCGAGGGCTCATTGAGCGCAAGGATGTTGTCATCACTTCAGCAATCAATTGCTAAACAATTCAATGATAACGGTAAGACTCAACACAAACCTCGTTATACATATGCATTGACCCGCCTTTCCCTCGCGCACAACCCGATCGTCTGCCCGTCAACTCAGACAATACGCCCGTCAAAGACACGCCACGAATCCAACTCCAGCCGTGAGCCCGATATGCGGTGATCACTGCATCTGTTTTACTGGACATCACAAACACACCAATCATTACAATGACAGCAAGACATGAGACACAACACAACCAACCGAATCGAGTTCTCGAGACCGACGGCCACCGCCTCCTGACCGGAGTACAGGTGACAGAAGCCCCGCACAGACTTGTCTTTGTAGAGGGCATTGGCGGCCGCCTCCATGCGCCGGATGGTCACCATTTGGCGGTAATACTTGAGCGCATCGTCCCTCTGGAGCGTCACCTCCGTGTCGGGCGAGTCCTCGAGTTTGTGTAATTTGAATGGTTTTAACTGGAAGTTGGCTGAAGAGGACACCAATCGATGGCCACCGGACCTACATATCCATGACCGCCACCACCACATCCTCTGTCCACTGAGTACTCCCTGTTTGAGCCGTGCATTCGCTACAGACATGTCTTCGATGGCCAATCAATATCTTCGTGTCTGTCACTCTTCACTCGATTTCGTCGATTTGATCCCAATTGAGACCAATTTAATGATAATTAGAGTGAAATGTCTTAACAATAGCTTTCAGTGTCAACACTGGGTATCGTATGATAGAGTCAATCGATTGCTATAACTGTATGGTTAGGTTTCGTATCATTTTAGATTAAGATCTATACCAATATTAGTTGTGATTGTTTTATATCAAATGGTCCCAAATTTTCGACTAAACTTAACGTATTTCCTTATATAAATAGATTGTTCGCTTTGAATTGTATATATTTGACCACATTTTAGACGACAACTCATACAACACTAGAGGGCGCGAGAGTGCATAGCAGTGACAGTGCAGTGAATGCGTGAGTATTGCGTCAATGAATAAGTGAAGGGATTTGAAAAACTATTGATGAGATTGCTTGCATTCAGTGCGAGTTGAGGCCACTATTGATGTGAGCATTGCATACATTATCTCATCATCTCATTGACACACGAATTGTGTCCAAACGCTTAAGAGGACACGTATTGAACACTCTTTGGCCATCCACCAAACCGCTAATCTGTGACCACTTTGACCACAAGACTGTAACAATTAGTGCACTGATTGTCATTACGGTTACAGTTATCTCAATGTTGACCACTTTGTAGAGTCATTGGGTATAAGAGTGGACATCACTGTCATGTCATCCGAGGAGAAGTACGAAGTGTTGGATCACGTGTTGCACGTGAGAGGCTTTCCCGACGATATGGACGAGAAGGCGCTTCTGAAGGTTCCGTTCAGTCTCGTGGGGAACGCCGTCCACATTAAGATGAGGCGAAAGGAGGGCCGCCCTCCCAGTGCTCTCATTTGGTACGGCGATATCTTCGGCGCAGAACAGACTATACGCCGATATAATGGACACGCGTTCAGGGGATCAACACTTGAGGTGAAGAAAGCCAAGCGTAGGGTCACTGCAAAGACCGGCGCCGCAGATAATAGCGAACCACAAATGCGTGCCATTAGTCCGTTGACGTCCACTCCAACCAATCGCCTGTCCGTCGATCACATGATCCGTAAACTTGATTTGAGTGGCGATGAGTCGTATGCACCACAAGACATGTCACCCAAAGTGATGCACAGTTCTCCCAAACCATTGAACGCTGAGTTGACGCCAATGTCTTCAACGAACGAATCCTATGGAACGCCTAAACACGTGAAGGCATGTCCAGTGGAACCGATGTTTGATTACGTGAGCAGTAGTGCGACCATCGATGACGTGATCGACGAGAATCTGCTGTCGACTATCTTCTCATACTTAACACTAAAGCAAAGGTTTGGAATCCAAAGGGTATGTCATTCGTGGCGACAAACAGTCAAAGAGATGATGACTCGTCAGCAGTGCATTACGTTTGGACTCAAACGTGGGATCAGTTGCGGTGAGAGTAGTCACAGAAGTAGCCAATACAACGACCTCTCATTGGTGATCACCGAACCGAACGGTGCTCTCAAGTTAAGCCGAAGTGTGGAAAAGTTGGCGCCATTTATACGTCCGATGAGAGCCGTCGAGTGCATCCACTTCTGCGAGTGTCTCGTGAGTCCAATTGCTCTCAAATGGATTGTGTGGTGGACACTCTTAGAAGCCACAAACGCCAAGCTGTTGTAGGTCCCAGAGCAGTTTTGGCTTACCTGATTCAAACAGTTTGGTAACAGTCCATCAATAGTCTATAGTGAGGTAAACTAGGTAACTACTCCATTTGTATTGCACTCTATTTACAGCAAAACTCATTCATTTCTCATACGCGGGAAACACACTCAACGACTGGAAAAGTTTGTCAACAATGGTCTCATCGTTCGCATCACTGGAATCGTTGGTAATCTCTGATTGTGTCCAGGATTTAGTGCCTGTATTTCGAGGAATGAGTCAAACACTGGACAGTCTGACAATCAGTCGATGCGATCGACTCAATGCTCAAGCAGTTTGGGCACTCGATCGTCGAAATGGACCGCAAATCAGATTTTTGGCCATAGATTTCACAAACATTACTAACTGTCTGTCCGTTATTCAAGCCTTTTATGACATATTAGAGTATAGTTTGCTGTGCTTTATAGCCACGAATATAGCCGATGAAGACTTTACTCAATTTACTCATGACTTAACCAAAAAGAGTCTCACAATAGTCTTCAGTAATGTCTTTCACAACAACAACCCTTTGTTCGAAAGGTTTGCCAATGATTTGAGAGCAATTGAGATGAGAGGGCCGTTGTCTCCCAATGTGTTGAACCAATTGTCCGCTAAATTTCCCGTTTGTCGGGAACTTCGACTCAACGGTTGCGATGTGTACTGCGATTGTGGACAGGGATTGAATGAATTGTTGGACGGCCAGCGCTACTCATGTGTTCCCTGTTATAAGAGTGTCCGGCAGTCACTCTTTGATTCAAATCTCGAATATTTCTCAGTGAATGGCAGTGAATACGAGCGATAAGACTATATGTTTTGATAAATATATTACCGGTATTTTGTTTGCTTTACAGTAATGACAATATTTTTTAATTTACACAAAATGAATACAAAATTAGTCTGAATGAACAAAAATTGTAATGTTATACAGTATTTGAATGTTTTACAAAGATATTTACAGTAGTTGTTTATAATTCAATTCTTATTACAGTACTAACTTATTATTACATAAATACAGTACTATTATTACATAAAAACTCATAAATTGTGACTATTTTCCTAATAAAAGCATTTACTCTTCATTTAAATCCGAATGAATGCCTTTGCGTTGGAATTGATTCAATACTTTCGGAGTGAATGGTTTGGGAGTAGTCCTCAAATTATTGGTCAGCATTTCATTTTTGGACCAATCGTTGCGTTTCGAGAAGTATTTACTCGTCTCTTGAGGCTCTGAAGTATTCTTCGAGTGGAAGTACATTCGTCTTATGAAATTCATATCATTAGCACTTGAAGGCTGTGCACTAAATACAGGTCTTCTGTGGTATGGCTTATCAACGGGTGTTCGCATGTATTTATGAGTCCAACTGTTCAATGGCTGCGGTGCACAGACATCCACATCCTTACGGGTATGGGATGTTGTGTGCGATGTTTGAGGTCCAGTATTATCGGCATACGAGCCAATCGTGGCGTACAACTCCTTAAAATTTTGTACCATTATCTCTGCTTTTTTCGGGGCATTACATCTCGCAATGGGTTCTTCATTGATATCCATATTTTCTCCTTCATTGGCAACAATGTCTTCGAGATTATCAACACTTTTAGCCCCATTTGACTGATTAATGATTGCTTGACTACTGGGCCATTGGTTCTCATTAATTGCATTAATTCTTAGCTTTGGTTTCCAATTGAATTGAAACGGAGAGGGCTTTGGATCCGACCATTCATTTGCCTCACATTTTCTCGAATCCTTTGACCCAAGAGTTGCGTCCCTTTTGGCCACAAATGGTTGAGCGGGTGATTGAGTCGAAGACATCATTGGATTTGGTTTAGAGTTCTCTCTCAAAATTTCTTCATTTAATGCTTTCATTATTTTTGAGTCCAATATCGGAGTGTTGTCTGAAGTCTTGTGTTTGTCATTGGTGTCACTCTTAAGAATGTTTGGCACATAGAATGGACGTCTTTGGGGAACAGTAGCCGGGTTTGCGAGTTGAGACAAATCACTCAAATTCATTATCTTTGACATATGAATCGACTTATTTGTGGGCACAATGTCGGAGACAAATGATGTGTATCTGGTCTCCATCGCTGGTCTATCACTGATGAGGGGATCCATATGTGCAGCAATGGGTGCGCTTTGAATGCCATCCGTGGTCTTCGCACAAGAATTTGGATTCTCTTCCGAAATGAAACCAAAACCAGAGGTGAAGAGCTTTGATGGAGTCGATGGTAGTGTCAATCGTTTTGTAGACTTCACAACAGATCCAGAGCTTAATGAGTGAGTGCTTTGAAGACAATCATAACCTATGAGTTGATTCTCAACACGTGATTGAGTTGTGTCTGAAAACAAAACAAATAAATGAATAAATGGTTAAAAGTGTGCTCAAGACATGAGACGGCAAACCATAGGTGGTGTCAGTAATGGTTCCAATGGTTGGTGTAATAACTGATCCGATTGATTGTCTAACATCTGATTCAATGGTAGGTTCAAAGACACTGAGATTGATATTAGGGTCGAAGCGGACACTTGTTTCCGGAGGAATCGCTTTCCATTGATGTGGAGGAATGTGTGGGGACTTGAAGGGTCTGTCACTGGATGCCTCACATCCAGTGCTGGTAATGGACATCTTGTGACTGTTTGTGATAGTCTGTGGATCTATTGGAGTGACAATATGTGTGTCGTATGGAGTGACAGATGACTGCAAATCATTGACTGAAAGCCTATAGAAATTAAGGCCCAAATATCGCGGCATTTCTCGCACACAAAGACTGTGACGCTATTAATGCGCATTCAGTGCCCACACGACACACGAGTCACTCACTGAGTCAGTGACACTAACACTGAGTTGGGGTTGTTATGCGGTGTCGGCTATTATACCGCACTTTCAGTGTTGACCACAACCATAGACCACACGGTAATAGACAGGTCTCTCAACTAGACGTTCACTGCAACCAAATATATTGACTTTTATTTCAAATCAATTCAATATTTTATTTATCAATTCAAAAAGTTATGATAAGTTCATTACTAAAAATTAATGATTTAATTAAAGTTAAAGACTTAATGGCAACTCATTGAACTCAATTAAAACTGTTAAGTTTCACAAATACTGTGGTTTGAATGCAATTAGCGTTAACTTAAAAATCATATCAATATGAATACAATTGTCTTATAAGAAAAAGTTTAGTTGACATGAAAGCAAACAATACATTCATAACACGCTTAACTTCTCATTTAAATTAAGTCTTTATTTAACACTAAATCAATATCTCTTACCAACTCTTAAGTCCTGATGAAGATCTCAGTGTAGATGGAAAACGTTGGGATAATCTATTATTTTCAATACCTTTTCACCGATTAATCAAATAAGTTATAGAAAACAAACCATTAATTTGTCATAAACTTAGAGTTCTGTAAAAACCACGAGATTCTCAACAAAACAAGAATTTAATTCATAATCTGATTGACAGTTAAAAGAATTATTTTTATGTCACAAATAGTAGTGAGTAAAATAAGAATAAATATTACTGTAGTGTTTACGTTTACTTAACCAAAGATCAAAATAGCAGAGAATACCATGATAGCTACCCACAGAACTCAAGTCGAGTCCTAATGTCGGGTGTCCCTCTGGACACCAATGAGTTGCCTAATGACCAAAAGACACCACTCAGTGATGGCCAGGGGTTGGATACTCAGCACAATAAACCTGTCGCTCAAGACAAGGGATCTGATGACAATGACAAGGCTTCAGATGCTTTGGACAATGGACCAGAAGGTATGGACATGGAGTCTAAAAGTGTTGAGGAGTGCGCTAATAAGCTGAAAGAGTTGGGCCCTGAGATAGACTCGTGTTTAACGCAAAAATGGGGTCAAATTGATTGGAAAGTTGAAGGAATTGAACCCAAAGTTGTGGACAATGTCTTCTGTTGCCATCGCATTGAATCCATTTGTGTGATCAACCAAATGGTAAACATTTGGTATACAATATAATTCAAAGTCAATTTAAATTATAATTTTTTGTTTGAAGGCTAAGAGTAAGTGTAAAATGTCTGAAGACTTGGCGGATGAGCTGAAGAGTGAATCGGAGACAATCACTGAGAATTGCACTCAGAATGGGGTTCACGTGAGTCAACAACTCTGTCAGTCTTTGAGACCACAACCGGTGACTATGGGTTGCGCTGTTATGGTTACGAGAGTAAGGCCTGGGTCTAAATCTGGTAATCCCCGCTGTTTACCATTATGTCCACCACGCTCACATCCATTACTTTCCCCATGCCCACCATTTCCACCACGCCCACTATGCCGTGCTCAGGCGAGCAACTCCGGGTCAGATGCACTTCATGGGCCGAACGACACGACTACAGCCAAACCAACCACTTCTTACAGCCATTCACATCATAGTTGTGTTTATATAGTGATTCTGTCACTCATTCTGGCATTTGTTTGATTCACTAAATTCTTCACTTATTTCAGTATTTCATTCATTCAATTATTTTATAACTCAGTCTTCAGAACATTTGTCTATAAAAGTAATTTGCATTTTTGTTTTAAAATTTCTTATTAATTCAGTTTATCATAAATAAATTCAGCAATCTGTATAACTATTAAAAATTATATCCATTTTTTAAATTCACTTTTTTTTGTATAAGTTCTTTCAATGCATAGAATCACCAATTTTTTGTCTCTAAATTTCGATTACGATTACCATTAAGTTTTGATAGTTATTTTATTCATGGTAAAAATTATTATTTGAAATATTTTGTATTTACAGTAAATATTTTATGTATTGTAAATATAATGTTAAAACATTTGAGTGATTTAGATTACATATTTAAGTATTTATATGAATGAATACTGAAAATCTTGCGGTTTTACTGTCACTTCTTCTTGATTTTCATTTCTATAAACAATTGCCTTAAACTCATCCTTATCTGCGATCTGTTTTAAATTCATCCACAGAACTGATCCACACGTCATCCACTTTTAAAATGATGTCTAACGTATGAAAATGATTACTGAATTCATTTTATAAACAAATATTCAATGATTACTAATGCCAACAATTAGATAACCAATAAAAATCATACTCTGAATTGTCGGTGCATAAGGCCGTCCAAACTACAACCCCTTTCGTGAAAATACCTAATTTAAGGCCAAATTTTACAACTCCTTTCATCCTTATAATGATATCTCGGGTCCCGAAATAATAATTATCGCAAACTATTCCCAAAGATTTGGGCGCTCTATAGGAATGCCTTTTCTCTGTTTCCGTTATTTCATAATTGAGTGCTCTTACAATAAAATCTTAAAATAAAATGAGTTATTAATAATTACAATTAGCAAAATATTCTGTGACTAGAAAAAACCTTTTGCTTGCTTAGCAGATATAGAGAAAGCCTCCATAGAATCATCAATACTGGCAAAATTAACAGCTACTACCTGTCCTTTCATATTAATAAGTGGACCCCCGGAATACCCGGCACTTATTTTATTGCACCCGGACTAGAACTTCTTATTGTGGTCAATAAAGTTGTGGTAATACTTATACTGTCCGGTCGAATAGGTTTTGGCGTACCTGTCCTCTGCGCATACAATTCCCTCGCACACCGAGAAGTCAATGTCAGCATTTCCGAGCGCCACTACACTCTGTCCGGGATCTACTGAATCGCTAAACTCAACGATCGGCACATCATAATTGGGTTCTTCGAGTGTACAGATAAGACATAAATCTATTTGTGGCTCCGAGTAGACCACAACCGCTTGGAGGGCTGCTAAGGACACTATCACCACACAGTCATCTTCATCTAAATCAAAGATGTCGCGGTATAATAGCTTGGAATCCTCAGCCACGTGACTGTTGGTCAGTATATAACCCCTGTACATACATACCGGAGCCGTGTGTGATTTCACCGAATTGTTACAAATTCATTTCCATCATATAATCGGCTATTCGTACAAAACAGGACATCATTTCGTCGATAATCTGATCGACAGATTTGTTTCCATTTAAATGTGCTTTTCTTAGACCAAACTCAGGGCCCTTTTGAACTCTTGTGGCCAATGATTTCCATTTGTTTTTACGGTTTTGAGACCAATAACCACAATAACTAATCACAGGAATGGTTAGTAAACTCAAAGTCCTGTTTGTGAAATAATTATCAAAACTTTTAGTAAAGTAAATTTTGACAACTTATTTAAATCTAACCTATAATTGAAATTTTTAATCAAGCTGCTTATTCGATACATAACTTTATTTTAATGAAAGTTACAACAATTTTAACAGTAAATTTTATCACAAGTAAAGATTTGTTAAAATTAAATCGATATATTGTATTAATACTGTAACTTCTATTTATATGATAAGTTTAAGGATTTAGAAAACTGTAACAAAGTTTTAAAAAAACTTATTTCATGTGATTTTCAATAATACAATTACCGTACTCTGCAATTGTAATAATTTTTATAACCTAATCAATTTAATTGTATAATTATCCAAATACAGTATACATATTGCACTAAAAATGAATTATATGTTGCGTGCGATATTCATTGCACTCGTATTGTGTGGTGTCTTATGTGTCAATGAATACAACCATAAAGTGATGAAGAGATCCGAACATTACCTTTCAAACAATTACACCAAAAGTATGGGCTATGAGTGCCCGCAAGAGATTCCTGACAACTCTGAAGACGACTCTATGTCTACTCTCACGTGTCTTAAACACCGGTGGAGACTGGATGTCGAGGGATCAACTGGGGATCAATCGGCACTCAAGTGTTGCCACCAATGGGAATCAAATTGTGTGCAAAAGACTGAAGTATGAACAAGCATGTTTTCATTATTTAATTACATTTAAAATCTATGTTTTAAAAATATATGGTTTATATTAAGTAATCAAAGTTGAGACGTTGTATAAAACACCAGTTCCCTAAACAGCCCCTTAAACTTTAATATAGTTAACATTACACTACTGTATTAATAATACAAATCATGTCTATATATTTTCTAACGGGTATATCAATTTATACAATTACCGTATATGTTATGATTAGCTGAAAATGAATTGCAAACAAATCTCAAACGACGACAAATTTGGTGAACACAACCAACAGCTAAAGGAGAAGTGTCGGCAAAACAATCACATTTTGAGTCAAACGATGTGCGAGTCATTGAATCCCAAGTCTGTGTCGGACGGTGTCTGCAAAGGTGTCAAATACATGCCCTGTTATCCCGAATCTGGACCCAATCCGATAAAGAGTGATACTCGAAGTATCCATCAATGGTCTCATCATATTCTGGTCATCCTCTCAGTTCTTGTGGTCATTTTATTTGCTAATATTTTCTGACTTTAAAAAAGTAAAACTCATTCATTAATAGTTTGAAATTCATATTATCATTATCAAACTTTTAATTTACTTTTTTCATAATACTGTATAGGTATATTATATTTCATATGAAAATATGCTATTTTACTATTTGACGCCAATAAATTGATTAAATTGATAAATTGACGCCAAAAAACTATAAATTGATTTAATTTGATTAACATTTGATTTAAATTTTACTCTTGTAATAAAATTATTATCAAACAGATTAATACGGTTTAATAAAATAATAAATCTCATCTTAATGTATTACTGTAAAGATAATTTTCAATGTACAGTAGTTTTAACAATTAGTTATTCCAATCACATAGAAAATGTATTAATAAGTTAATACCGTATATTGTTAGATAATATTTTAATAATTAAAATTATTATTACAAACAGCATATTTTAATCAATAAATTTTTTCTCTCTCTCTCTCTCTCTCTCTCTTTCTCTCCGAGTATAACCATTATTGTTATTATTATTAAGTTTAGATAATAAGGTTAAGTACAAAATTGAAAGTAATGTAAAACCAATTTTTTAAACAAAAAGTGTGTCAAAAATGCTCTTTAGGATATACATTAGGAGAAATCAATTGATTAATAAAAAAATATATTATAGAATTTTAGAAAATTTTTTTTATAATAATTAATAATTTTTTAGGAAACTGTCAATAAAAGACCATAAATAATAAATTTATTAAATACTCATTGACATAATTTACATAAAACTTTAGAAATTTTTATTATTTACAAATTTAGAATTAATATTTAGTAACAAAATATTTGTAAATTAATTTGAATTTAACCAAATTTGGATATACCTTAAATATATCGTATAAAGCTTTTTACCAATAAATTTTATTATAAAATAATTTTCAATTTTTACCTAAAAATTAAGTTGGATTTTGACAAAAATCATTTGTAAAGAATATAATATTTAGTATACTGTATATGGACTACAGTAATAATCTTCATAATCAAAAAAGTTCCCGTTTAATTATTGAAAACTTTATCGTATAATCCGTAATAAATTTCATTTAATGCAATATTTTATTTCAACTTTTGTAGAGCATACTTGAATTGTAAATTGTACATTTTAAATCCCAAGCCAATAATTATATGAATGATATTCAGATCTACTTTCATATATCAATTTGTAAATGAGATAAAAATTTACATTATAATAGTTTATTGAGAAAGCATTGATTTATTATCTTTTTAAACTCTAATATGTTATAATGGTATTTAATCATTATATTAATTCAGTTTATTAGCAAAGATTCTGTGTTATAGAAAAATATTAATCTCTTTTAGGATTTGATAAAAATTAAATTTAAATGATTTTTAAATTTATATTTTAAGCATGATCTCTTTTATTTATTGAAAAGTTGGCTTTTATAAAACATTATGTTTCTATTCATATACTTGTAATTATTTTGATAATTAAAATACATATAAAACAAACTTTTGTTAAACTAGTGAATCTCATCTGATGTCTGAGCTCTCACTCGTTACAAATTACTATTTACATTATTTTTTATAAATTTAAAAAAATCTCAGTATTTACTCATTGAATGAGTTGAACATCACTTAAACTTCTTGAGTGAATGTGAGAAAAGTTCCGGAAATTGTGTTGAATAAGTATTTTTGTATAAAAAATTTCTTCTAAAATCAGATATAAAGACATTATTTGCATAATAAAGAAATAAATAAAAAACAATTTTAAGTAATTTTTTCACATTAAAAAAATTATACAAAAGTCTATCACAAAGGGTTAACCAAAAAATCAAACAATCATTAGAAGTATTTTTTTTAAATTTTATTTTAAATCAAAATCCTATTCATTTATATATATTTATAGAGCTATCCTATGGTGAGAAGTCCTTTATCTTTAAAAATCTAAATTTATTTATATATATATATATTATTAAGAAATATAAGATCAATCATTTATTGAAAATTTAAATCTTTTATATATATATATATTATATAAACTTTTAATAACACAAATAACTGATTGCATACTAAGCATAGAATTATATTTTTTGTGTAAAATCTGAATGAAATGCTGGGAATATACAGAATAAACACACTGTGTGTGCAATATGTCATAATTTAAAGTATGATAGCAATTGTAATGATAACAATAACACTGCATTTAATAAATACATACCTGTCCTGTCAGCTCACACTCCAAACTGTTTCCTTAACTTTTTATTATAGTTAACTGATTGCCGCCCAAACACTTCATGCAAACTATGATTAAGTTTTTATGAGTGAGCAGTGAGTATGAGTCTCTCTCTCTCTCTCTCTCTCTCTCTCTCTCTCAAAACGAAATTACAAATCACTGCTTCAGATCTCATTCAAATACAAACATAGAGTCATGTGTTTCGAGTGTTGTATTGTTTTTTATTTTCATTTTTTATATAAGAAAACTTTTTGTACAAAACTCTTCATTCACTCTCTTTGGGGGAAAACTCATCCATAGTTTGTATGGTTTGTGGGAAGAATGAAATGCACGAAGTATTACGAGATATGAATGCATATTCACCGCCCAAACCATTATATCCAGAACCCTATGCCTGTGTTTTATGGGATCAGATAAATTGGTTTAGGTTTAAGATTTTATATATAACTCATATCTAACTGTCAAGTATATCCTACTTTCGTTATTGTGAACATCACTTCATTTATTAAGCATATGAAACCAATCTCACACAGAATGTTACATAAGTATTTACTATTAACTAACTTTATAATATTGTACAATACATAATAAACATTTTTATTTAATAAACTCAATAAAATGGCATAATTTAAAAATATATATTGAGTATATAAACAGATTAAGTGTATTACAGTATAAATATGCGTTTTCCTACTGATTAATGAAGAATCACATAAATTCATATTCAGTACAGAATTAATGATAGCATCTGATAAACAATTATCGATCGATTTAATCAAATAATGTTAATAAGATTTTTGGCGAAACAGATAAACCAAATCTAATATCAATTAAAATAATCAGAAATCGATTGTTTCTCATAACACAGGTTTAAAAAGTGAATTTCATTAGATTCAACAACTCATAAGACTTTACTCCTTAACAATACAGTAAAACACCAGACAATAGGTGAATAAAACTACACTATAGGTAAACACCACACAGTACTCTGTATTAGATTTAAATCAATTTGTGATTCATTTTGTGTAATGAGAGGTAAAAACTGGATTTTAGCCTAATTTTTATACCTTAAAGCCATGGGTTATATATCGTTTTGTATATATTAAAGAAAAATATATTAAAAGTTGTATTATTATTATTTGATTTCATAATGAAAACTAAAGAAAAGAGTGAAATGAAATTAGACGAAAAATTTTGTTATCTTTTTTATTCACAAATAAAGTTCACCACAAAACTAATAAAACTATTCCTTTAGTTTCCATGAAATTTTTTATTCAATTAAATTTATTTAAATAAATAAAAATATTTTATTGAATAGAAAAAATAATAAAATCTATTATTAATTTAGTATTATTCTTTCAATATTAATGATTCAAAAAATTTCATTGAAAATCAATCAATCATTTGAAGTCAAACATAGATAAGGAGTTAAAATTCAAGTACAGTATGAGAATTATGGCAATAATTTGCAAATTTCATATTTAGGGGCAAATGAAAAGATTTGGTCAATTAATATAATTGCATTGCTTAATTAACATTAAATGCTCAAGGATAGTATGTAGGTTTGCTTAAGTGAGCCTATTTCGTGATCACATCTAACATTTCATATATAGATAATTATATTCTGTAATAAATAATCTTTTTATATAGAAAACGAAACTTTTGAAATTAAGAAAGTATTGCATTTTCTACTGGTTTTGAGTGCATTTAATACTTAAAACAAAAAACAAATTCTCCGATAATTTATGTCAGTTTTGTTCCACAAAAACATAATTTCATAAGAATTTCGTTGTTTTAAAAACAACTGAAAAACGATTCATGACTTTGAAAAAGTCATCGAAAGTGACTTTAATTGTAGTCAAAGAGAAAGTGAAACACTTTTCAAACTTATAATGCAATTCCACATTACAGTACATCATATGTTATATGTATGCGAGACTTATTTAGTGAAGTATTTTATTTGTAATAATCATAAACAGAGAATCGTTTAGTTTTAGCACTAAAATCAAGATAATTGTTATAAAGAGCTCTCACGCCTTCACATTTACTGCACGAGAGAGAGAGAGAGAGAGAGAGAGAGCACTTAAAATATTGTAAGAATTCTTTAAATTACGAGAGAGTATGAGAAAAAATTTAAGGAAGAGATGTATAACACTCTTGAATGAGAAAAATAAAATTAAAACCAAAATTGAAATTCATGTTTGCGATACTGACATAACTCTCGTACAAATACATCATATTGTGGCCACAATTCAATTGAAATCGTATTTTTATTCATAGCCTATAGTTCTTAGAGCTCTCTCTCTCTCTCTCTCTCTCTCTCTCTCTCTCTCTACAAAACAAGTCATTCATCCATTGATTCACTTTTTATGAACTTTCACTAAAACTATACTGCATTTCATAATACAATACACTACTAACTCATATAAGGCTGGAGATAGCCCTCCCCTTCCACTACATACCAGTGCTGTGCTCATCAAAAAAGAAGTTTTTTAAGTTTTTCAGATTATGTCCACAAATACATAAAATATAAGAAAGTTTTCCATTTCTTCCGTAGAAGACTGCAGTCATTGCCAGCGAACAGACAATGAATCTTAAAGTTTGAGCAAAATTTTTCACAAAAATATTTTATATATAATTATTATTGTACAGTATATCGATTTTAGTACTGATTATAGCAAATATATATAATTTGCTTTAATAAAATTCTTCAATATAATCTTTATTAATATTGATTTTTAATTGTATCTACAAACTCGTTGCCAAATCTTATCTATAGTATAACCATAACTAAGTTTATTTTTCACTAATAAAAAGTCGAAATGGATTTCAAAAATTTTATGATTGTGTCAACTATTTGTAAGTTAATTGTTATTATCATCATTGCTTTCAATTTTAATTTTATATGAGAATTTCAAATATTCTCATAACTTCCTAAAGTCTATCATAATATAAACATTTATTTTATTTCAGGTTTTTTTTATAAAACTTAAGTTTTATTCACAAATCATTTTTTCATATTCTAGAATTGCTTTAATTATATATTTAGACTTAGACTTATATATTTTATATTAGAATTAACGCTTTAGTAAATAATATCAATATGTCATTTACTTAATATCGTATAATATCTTATTTTATTAAATTATGTGCTATTAAAAACAATTATATTAAACAGTTTGTGAATCTTTAAAATATAAGTTTTTAAAACTCTAATTTAACTTGATACAAATTTTTCAAAATGATCTCAAATTATCATTAAACCCATTTGGACCACAAATGGGACAGTAATGGCGTTAGACATATATGTGGTGTCGGGCTCTAACTCCAACTCGTGGTCGGCCTATAGCGACACCAGTTCTTTCAGGGATGTCCTCAATGGCCGGTCCTATGAGGACACCTTTGGGGGCAGTGGAGACCCCTATGAGAATCTGTTCAGTTCGTCATTCAATGGGGGTTACGGTGGCGGTGGAGGCGGCGGTTCGTCCGTTCAATATCAACCCCAAGAGAAAACGACTGTCCGAGTGGTGCAACAGAGGAGCGAATCGGACTACAGTTCTCCCTCAACAGGCGGTCAACGCTATACATCACCTGCGGTTACAGTGAGAAGTGGTCAGCGATCCAACAGTTACGCCTCCCAGTCCTCATACGGTGGT
>CAJPVJ010000038.1:0-25106 GCA_905397405.1 Oppiella nova
ACTATGTGTCTTATTAGATAATTTATTTGCTTTAAAGTATTTCCATGTTTTAAACATTTTTTGAAAAAACTATTTGAAATTGTTTGTAAAGAAATGAATGCTTTAAATGACGTCAGACTGTGGTTATAAAATACTGTCCTTTAACTGAAATAAGTATTCACTCTCTTGTCTGTCTCTCAATCACACACCAAAACTAGTGTTTTATTTATTATACACAAAAATAACTTAAGATTTATGTCAATTATAATATAAATACATTAAAAATATTATAAATTCTATTTAAAATATAAGTTAAAAAATAATTCTTACAATTTATTTTTGTTAAATGTGAATAATTTGTGTTATGTACTAAAGTGTATATTTTGAGACAAAATTGGAAATTATATTTTAATATCAATTATTTGATTCCGCTAATATTATAACTTATTTATATTTCTTAACATTATTCACATTCTAAGGTAAGTTTATTTTAATAAAAAAATATTACATATTCATGTAATTCCTTGATAGATTTTTAATAATTTCCTATAATTTTATTATGCAAATAGTGGTGTGAAAAAGTGAATGCAAATTTCTATGAGAATTACTAAATTATATTTTTAATAAGCACATTTAATTTATTTTATAACTCACAAACCTTTAACAATATTTTTTATTTGTATGCCATATACAGTATACCAATGAAATAACATATTACATAATAAATATTTAATAAGATTACTTTTAATTTTAATATACTAAATCTTAAATCATAATTATATTTAATTTGAATACTAAAATTTGTTTATTTAATAATGTTTTAAGTCAAAAATATCATTTGTTTCAATTAATATTGCTGTAAATAAGATTAATTAATGTTCAAATGTCTCATTAAAGAAAATATATACCTTATTTTTAATTCTAGTAATAATATTTTGATTTTCATAATATTAATTTAGTAATTTAAATAATTAGGTTTAGTAAGATTAAATGTAGATAATAATTGTTTTAAATAGTTAATGGCATAGTTAGATTCTTGTGCAGTGCTTCAATCCAAAATGTAGAAACATTTTAAAAGTATTTTATATTTAGTTTTAATGACTTGTTTTGATTTAAAACATTCATCGTTGAAATGGCACTCAATGAGAGAAAACACAGTTTCAAACATTTCTAATAGTGATGAATGACATGAATGGCATGTTTTGAGTGGATTTTGTTTTTTAGAAAATATTATTTGATTTTATTTTTGAGGATAAAAGTAAACATAGGGTCTAATGAATTGAACAAAGAATCATTCAATTCAAGGATAATTCATTCAAATCTTATATTATATTTAACAATAATTATATATTCTAAGCATGTAAATATTTATTTTAATATGATACAAAATATAAGATATTTTTGCTCAAACTATAAATGTTGTAAAATTTAATATGAAAGTAAATTTATGGTAAAATAATATGACATTTTCAAAATGCAAAAATAATTCCATATTTGCTTTCAGCTTATATTATATGTCACTAAACGATAGTCTAAAATAGTATATAATTTTCTAATCAATCAATAATCTAATGTTAATAATTAGGAAATAAGTTATTATATTATTAGTTTATTACATGGTTGCTTAAAATATCGCTTTTATTTCATAATAAGTTTTGTTAAAAGTTCAGTAACTGATAAAATGTTGGAATTTTTATATGTTTTCAAATTCGTATATTAAAAATGTATAGAAACAAGATTTTTAAAAATCGTTATTTGATGATAATTTTAAAAATTTAATTTGTATAACATATTCTTAAAATAATTTTAAAACATATTTAATATAAATAACATCAAATCTTACTCAACATATAGATAAAAAATATATGAAATTCTTATTATACTTTGTACAATACTGTATATGATTTTCTGTTTATTGAATACAATAGTTTATAAAATGAGTATTATTTTAGTTCTAACTTGTAAGTAAAAAATAAGTCTATAAAATTATTCTAGTATATAATAAGTAAATAAACAAACTATTATTAAATATATTCTACATTGTAGAATCTACAATTAAGTTACTACTATATAATTGTTTCAGATTAAAATTTTAACCATTTGTCAAAAGTTTGATTTTAAAATCTATGACATTAAGACAACATTCAATTAAAATATATTTATATATCACTAAAAATCTAGAAATTTGACAAAACATATCACCTATTATGACACGAAAAACTAAACTTTGTGTTTATATCATATTCTAGTGCTTTTAATCATTGGCATCCAATCTTAACAATGACTATGGATTTAGTTGGAATCACTCGTATGTTATATGATTTTTATTTAGTTTAGTAAAACTCTTTTGAATTACACATTATCTGTAATATTTTAATCTATAGGTTTACTAATTTATAATTATTAATAATTGTTTTTATAATAGAATAATAAAAATGGAAAAACTATGCAATTCTTTAAAGTTGGTGTTAATTAGTCTAAAATTACTGATTATAACATCTTTGGTAAGAGAAAGCAATGGCTGTTCGTGTATACAATCGCACCCTCAGGAACACTACTGTTCTGCTGATTTCAGTTGAGTTTTATTTATTTAACTAATTTTGCTAATTTCAAGGCCTGTAGGTAAGTCATTACATAGCAATCAGCAAACTATTATTATACTGGTTAATTTTTGAGAATTCAGTGTGCTTACTTTATTCAAACGAATAGAATTAGTGAAATAATAAATTACATTGTCTTTCACATCCGTACCAAACAGTAGCCATAGTTCAGGTCAAACGGTTGTCTAAACTATCAAAGTATGATACGTTTGACGGACGGGTACTTTCATATCACGTTAAAGTGAAAAAAGAATTTAAGGTATTTATCTGATCTTGACATTAATATATCAATTGAAATTATTTACTTCTGATATAATATTACAAACTTAATACTTTATATTAAATGCTGGTGTACTTATGATTGAGTTTTGAAATGTTTTGTTAAAATTTAATTTTTATATTTTCAAATAAGATGTCACAAAAAGCAGCCAAAGCTTTAAGTCATGGCTTAATTTGGACACCAAATTCTGTTCATGGAATGGCAACTTGTGGTCGGAAACTCAAATATTATACAAAATATCTTATTACAGGTATTATTATAATTACTACAATATCTATAACTTATAAACTATAAGTATCTATAAGTACAGTCGATATGGTATGTATTATAAATTTAGGAATAATTGTGTGGGTTATCGTATTTATAACAAAATTATTTACAGATTTATATAATGAAATTATAGTGCTATATAATAGATTATTCTTTAATATTGTATTACTTGTTATTTTATTTTAAAAGTTACTTATAATCTATAATATAGATTCTATATGAATATAAATGTACTTGTAGCTAATATACTTTAGACTTTCACTCTATTCGACAGATATTGAAAAGAAAATCCTTGAAAATATTAGATTATAATCATAATATTAAAAAGTATTAAAATAAGTTAATTAAATTATAGGCACAGTTAATGGTGAGAAGGCCTGGATATCTCTCTGTAATTTTGTTGAAGAGGTAAATGAGTTGATTTTAATTCATATATAATTTGGGAAATACATTATTGAGACTAATGAATGATGATTATGTTTCTAATGTGGTTGAAAAACAGGTCTCATCGCTAACTAAAAAGCAATTAAAAGGTTTTAGAAAGTTGTATGCAATGGGCTGTAAGTGCAAAGTGCGGCAGTCATCTACCGGTGCCTTCTTCTATCCTTATAACAAATACATTGAACGCAACGGTTATTGCAATTGGAAGACAAAATGGGAGGACGAGAATGACTGTCAGGCTCTGCACTCGATGTGTGTTCCGGTGCCACACAATCCCCAAGAGTGCCGTTGGGTTCCCAGTCATCCATACAATGATTGTATGAAAAGACGGCAACAAATTATTAATAAAAATCAATTTGAAGAACAAAATGACTTAAAAGAGCCATAAGAACTCAATAATCTTAACATTTGTGAATTATATGTGTATTTGTTAATAACAAGAGAATCTTGAAATTCAATTGAATTTTAAAAATTATGCTATGAATGTAACATAATAAAATGTTATGTAGCATTTTATCATATACTTAACATTTCACTTATGATTCATGTACTTTTATGAAAGCTTTTACATAATTAAATAAGTTATGTAGAATTTATTAGAATATTGTAATTACAGTATTACAAAATTATTCTTGTACAGTACAGAATTGTACAGTGCACATAGAATTTTGACATAATGAAAATAACTTTGTAATAATAATAATAGACTATAACTTGTAATAATAATTTGTATACGGTATTTAAATATTGTAATATCAAATAAAATATTAATAATTTATATATTTTATTAAAATTAAATAAACAAAATTTTAGCAAAAGTTGAAAAATATTTAGGACATGAGAGATTTTAATGTTTTTCAGTTGACTTTTTAACTAAAATATCTATTTTGGTCCCAGGTGGTTGTAACTTAACTATTCAAATTATATTAAAAGTTTTTTTTTATAAAGTTGTAATCTTAATTAGCCAAATAGCATTAAACTACTACTGACTGATATTGATTAGTTTATTTTAACAAATTGATTTATCTACCTTAATTCATTTCAATTTCAAAATAACTATTACATTGTAGATCAAATCATTTATAAATTACCATGCATCACATATTTTACAGCATACTACAGCTTTTTTTAGAATTCTAAACCCATAATATATTATAGAACTTGTAGAATTGATAACAACTTGTAAGCTATAGCTTTAATTAATACAGTATTTAAGGTTTTTAAAACATTTTGAAAAACTTAATTTGTCAAAAATCAAAGCAGAAACAATTGGTAATTTGTATAAACAACAGTAAGATTGTTTTTACTACGTTAAGATTGAAAGAAATATTTATAATACATACTCATAATATTCTTCTGAATTACGAGCACAGAAAGCAATTGAACAAGGTTCATGTATTGCATTAAAGAATTATTTTAAGTAAAACTTCACACAGGTTTTACTTGAAAAAGTGATATTTTGTGAATTTATAAAGAAAATTATATAAGTGTTGAGAACAGCATTAATCATAAAAGAGATAAGAGTGAGAAAAGTAATAAAAGAGTTAAAAAAATAATATTTAGTTTTCACCGAAAGAAGTGAATTGCTACAAATTAGTAATTACGAGATTCTTACCATTTCTCGATGATTGGGATAAAATGTTTGCTCTATTAGTGGAAAATTTTCTTTCCCCAACCGTTTTTGAATACCAATTAAGTGGGAAAACTAGAAATTATTAATTCAAACATTAATGCAATTTAGACACGTTTGACAGCATTTTAATGATTATATAATTCTATAACATACACTATAGTGCAAGCTATTTTGGAAATTTATTTTTTAATTTAATAAAAATTTGTATTAATACTTACAACCCATGGTCTGTCTTGAAAATTGTATGCTATAAGGTTTAAAAATATAATGAACACACAATAGTTGTGATTATTTAATAGAAACAAACCCTGACTACAGTTGGGAAGAGTTTTGACATTTCCAAAGGCCAGACCTAATAAGATATCTCTATAGTCCTCACGAACACAGCGGATGTGTTGACGAATTAAGACAAAGTCTGGTCGAAATGATCTGTTAATTATATAAATTGAATTGAATGTGAATGAGTTATCAAATGATGAATAGTAGAGGCATTCATACCGCGCAACCTTTGAACCGCTTCTATCATAACCAATAATACTGACAACACTTCCAGAATCAGAACTGGAGGCTAACGTGAGGTCCCGAAACTCTGCCTGTTTTCACACATTTCTATTGATTAAGCAAGCACATTTTAAATATTACGATTTAATACCTGTTCCACTCTAATATCCCATTCCCCCTGCAATCGTTTTCCTCGAAAGTATTTGGACCTAACAATGAGTTTGAGGATTTAGAAACAAAATGAATCGAAAGGCATTGAGTGACAAACCAATCGGTCTGGTGGTCGTCGATCACTAATAGGATCTTTTGTCTGTCTTTATTGGTAGCGGTTCTGGCGATCTGTTGAACCGTCGAAGTGACGCTTCCGGTCAAAGATGTGGCTCGAGATAAGAAGGACGAGACCCCGGAATGATGTGGTGATGTCGGGAGAAACAAACCCTGACTACAGTTGGGAAGAGTTTTGACATTTCCAAAGGCCAGACCTAATAAGATATCTCTATAGTCCTCACGAACACAGCGGATGTGTTGACGAATTAAGACAAAGTCTGGTCGAAACGATCTGTTAATTATATAAATTAAATTGAATATGAATGAGCTTGATGAGTTATCAAATGATGAATAGTAGAGGCATTCATACCGCGCAACCTTTGAACCGCTTCTGTCATAACCAATAATACTGACAACACTTCCAGAATCAGAACTGGAGGCTAACGTGAGGTCCCGAAACTCTGCCTGTTTTCACAAATTTCTAATTAAGCAAGCACATTTTAAATATTACGATTTAATACCTGTTCCACTCTGATATCCCATTCCCCTTGCAATCGTTTTCCTCGAAAGTATTTGGACCTAACAATGATTTTGAGGATTTAGAAACAAAATGAATCGAAAGGCATTGAGTGACAAACCAATCGGTCTGGTGGTCGTCGATCACTAATAAGATCTTTTGTCTGTCTTTATTGGTAGCGGTTCTGGCGATCTGTTGAACCGTCGAAGTGACGCTTCCGGTCAAAGATGTGGCTCGAGATAAGAAGGACGAGACCCCGGAATGATGTGGTGATGTCGGGGCACTCGTCGTATTACTTCCTCGGAAGTTGAGAGTCAGATCAGATGATTGCGACACTGAATGAGTTGGGACTGGATTAGAGTCTGTCTTTGTTTGTGGTCCAGAAGGTTGTCCTTCATTTTCCTAAAATGTTTCAAATAAATTACATGTATTTAATAATTACTTTATTTGAGTGTCTATGTCTACATACAGTATTCAGTGTTATAATCACTGGAAACAGTGAATTAAATAGAAATAATTTTGGGACATATAATCAAAGAGAGAAAGTGATGACTGCCTACCAATTCATCTTCAAATCCTTCCCCTGAAAGGTCTCCCGAAGAGAATCGCCTCTTAAGGAAATTAGTAGTCGAGGCGAAACTCTGGCGAAACGTTGAGAAAGAAATTTTGGCGGTATTTGTCGACTACTTATGCGATAATTGAGACCAATTTGTGTTTTGTTGTATTGTTATCAGATTGAGATGATCTTTACAATAAATTAATCATTAATTTCTTGATCGATGATTTAGTTTTCAATTTAATTGTTAGATTTAGTAAAAAGCCAACAAAACAGACATTTTGTTTGTAAAGTCTTGCTATGAATGGCAAAGCATTTATTGATTCCTATCGAAGACTTGCGTAATGCTATCTCTGCGGACTTCATAGGCTTTCCTATTGTAGTAATCGATCACATATTCTGTGGTTTATATTCTGTTAAAATATTTTTGTAGAAAACAATCATAATTTTATGCCATGATTAAACTATTTTAATATAATTCTAGATCTTGATGCAATTTATAGATAGTAACAGATACTGTATATAGGTATAATTGTTTAAATTAATTGACAATAAACTATTTGATTTAAATATAGCGTTAAACAGAGCTTTAAATAGTGATGAGATTCTGTGAATCAATATACGGTACACACAGTACGGTAATGTGTAATTAAGCAATACTTCACATCTATTATATATTAAATACTGTACTAATGATTCATTATAATAGTAATCATTGATTACTAAGTTAAACTAATCAATTATCATTATAAATCTCTCTCTCTCTCTCTCTCTCTCTCTCTCTCTCTCTCATAACTTATGAGCCATAAGCTAACATACAGACAGAATTGCATACAAATCTTTGTTCCATTTGTTTAATCATTAAACTTTAAAGCATACGTACAGTACAATGAATACAATGAAAACTTATGCGACATCTCTCAACGGATTTAAACAAATCTATAATTAAGAGTTTACTGCATTCAGACTGAATGATTCAGTAATCAAAATTTGAATTCAAATGAATAATATTATACAATATTAATATAGTATTTCAAAGATTCTAAAGTTAAAGTTATATATAAAGTAATGTAATGTTATCTATAATGTTAGCGTTTATATAAAAAAGAAAATTAGATCTAAATCAAGCATATTTTATTTTATTAGAATTATTTGTATATCTTATATACAGATTTCATACACGCATTGTTTAACAGTAATAACTTATTTAGCAGTTATTATATGACATAATAAATTGAATGAAAATACATTATTCTAATCACATGTGCTTTATACTGTAAACATCACATGTATTATTTTTATCTTGCTTTTAATCTGATTCTAAGTCTCTATTTCATTAATCTTTTTAGAAAAGTTTTCTAATTGTTAATCCATTTGCAATACATTTGACTGTATTTTCAATTGAATACCATATCTGGAAATCACTTTCTCACCGATAGATAAGGAAATAAAATTATCAAATAATATCTAAAACACAGTAATATCTAAAGTTTGAATTGAAACTGTTTGTCAAAAGGCATACTCTCTGTAGGATTAGAGCAAAGTTCACATCTCATTGAGAATATAGTGACCAAATAAGGGGTCACTTTGGCACCAATCAGTCCTTTCATGTATAGTTCATAAATATCTCAAAGCTATGAAATAAAGCTTTAATACAAGACTTGATTCAATAAAGCTTTCATACAATACTTGATTCAATATATAAAACCATTCGTTTGTTGGCTTTCATTGCATTCATATCTTCATTGACGACAATGACTACAGAGGAAGTTAGTCAGAGACTTCAGGATCTCGTCAACAAAACTGGGATTGCAATCACTCAGAGATGTGGTCAGAGATTGTATGGTCCACCCGATGGCTGGCCAGAGCCCGAGAGGGGGTGTGAGGTGTTTGTGGGACGACTTCCCCGTGACCTCTATGAAGACGAGTTGGTGCCACTCATGACTTCATTTGCACCCATATATCAGTTGAGACTAATAATGGACTTCAGCGGATCCAACAAAGGCTTTGCATTCGTTACTTACACTAAGAGATCGGATGCCATTGAAGCGATTTTCAGACTTAATAATCATGAGGTGCGACCCAACCATCGCATTGGTGTCACTGAAAGTGTGGACAACAGTCGTCTATTCATCGGTAATCTTCCCCTTAATATGACTCGTAAGCAAGTGATGGATGAGATGTCAGCCAAGACTAGTGGTGTAGAAAATGTGGTCGTTTACTATAACTCGTATGAATCGGCCGATGGTTGTGAGGATCGGGAGTTCAAGACACGGGGCTTTGCTTTCATTGAGTATAGAACTCATCGGTAAGTATAGCTTCAAATGATTTCATTTGAATTCAATGAAAATTATTAATATAATGTTTTGCAGGGATGCAGCCATGGCTCGCAAATGCCTATTGCCTGGTAATTATAGTGGCTTAAACTGTACTTGCATCTTTTATCAATCACTTGCATTTAGGCTCCAAATCGGGAAGAGTGATGCTGTTTGGCACAAAAGTGACACTCGATTGGGCCATACCTGAGCTCAAAGTGAACCAATTGGTTATGTCTAAGGTTTGCAGTATTTGTTATATTATTATATTCTAGCATTTGTCTCAATTTGGATCTACTTATAGGTGACAATTCTATTCGTCCGTTACTTGGGTTGTGATGTCACAGAAGCACTCATTAGAGAGTTCTTTTCGCTGAGGAATGTCTATAATCTAAACGTCCAAAGAGTCAAACGAATTAAAAACTATGCATTCATTCATTTTGAGACCAGATTTGATGCACAACTGGCTTTCAATTATATATCGCGTAAGTGTCCAGATTATAACATTACTTTATTCATCATTTTGTACAACAATTATGATTACATAAACTATATGTATGACTACATTGCAGACATGGATTTGTGTGAAACGCCATTAGGGGAAAAGGGTCAGGCTATAGAGTTAATGTGGGCTAAACCTCCTAAAAAGTGCAACTATAGAGATGATTGTGTGACCAATAAGTCACTGAATCCAACGGCTCAACCCTTCCATCAATATGCCAACCATACCAATGGACTGAACAGTTAGTAGACATCCAGACATGCATTGATATAATAATATAAACCTCTAATTGTATGCTAATAGGAGTGAATGGACGCAACCCTATCAGTGCTCACTTCAATCATAATTCAATTTCCTTTTGAATTCAATTTATACAGTGTTATCAACTTTATTACCTAATCAAATATCATACCTGCATATTGTACCTGTATCATTTCCAAACAATTTGTGTTTATATGACGAGAGATGGCTTTACTCAAGTCTTAAATAAGTTTTTCTTAATTTTCCAATCAAACTATTGTAACATTTTATTTATTTTTAGATTTGCTAAACCTTTTTTAAGTTTTTTATAAACATTTTTGATAACAATTAATTGTATAATAATTTATAATAACTTACCATTGATTAACTAAATTAAAATAAATGATTCAGTATTCCTTAAATTGCAAAATTTCAATAATTATATATTGAAAAATTTCCAATCAATATCAATCTAATCAATGATCAATTAAGTGATTAACAGTGGATAAGCAATTTATAACATTATATTGTGTTAATATAACAATAATTATTGCAAAATTTCAATAATTATATATTGAAAAATTTCCAATCAATATCAATCTAATCAATGATCAATTAAGTGATTAACAGTGGATAAGCAATTTATAACATTATATTGTGTTAATATAACAATAATTATTTAAATTTAGTAACAAACTAGTAAATACTGTATTAAGAAATATGCCGGTTTGTTAATAAATAAAATATTTTCTAAAAGTACATTATGTATAATAGTAGGCTACTATTAATTAATTATTTTAAAAATAAGTTATGCTAAAATATGAATAAAAATAACTTATAGTACAAAACAAAATATGTTCTACTAAAGTCTATATGGTGTCAATATCCTTGATAAGGTTTTCATAATTATCACAATTAATTATTTATTTGAAACTTTTCGGAAAAAATTAATGCATTACTGTACAGTACAATGTCTACACATTTGAGATTATGAACCCATTTAATAGAACCTAGGGCATACAGTATTAATATTTGAAAGTTAGTGCTCTAACAGTGTATCCGAGAGGCAAACGAATGAATTGAACGCAAAGGCGTCAAACAGTCTACGAGTGTCTCCATTGCAAAATTTCAATAATTATATATTGAAAAATTTCCAATCAATATCAATCTAATCAATGATCAATTAAGTGATTAACAGTGGATAAGCAATTTATAACATTATATTGTGTTAATATAACAATAATTCTTATTTAAATTTAGTAACAAACTAGTAAATACTGTATTAAGAAATATGCCGGTTTGTTAATAAATAAAATATTTTCTAAAAGTACATTATGTATAATAGTAGGCTACTATTAATTTATTATTTTAAAAATAAGTTATGCTAAAATATGAATAAAAATAACTTATACTACAAAACAAAATATGTTCTACTAAAGTCTATATGGTGTCAATATCCTTGATAAGGTTTTCATAATTATCACAATTAATTATTTATTTTAAACTTTTCGGAAAAAATTAATGCATTACTGTACAGTACAATGTCTACACATTTGAGATAATGAACCCATTTAATAGAACCTAGGGCATACAGTATTAATATTTGAAAGTTAGTGCTCTAACAGTGTATCCGAGAGGCAAACGAATGAATTGAACGCAAAGGCGTCAAACAGTCTACGAGTGTCTCCACTTGCAAAGCATTGCCCATTCAGACATTGTATTCAAGTCCTGTATATCGGGTTTAATTAAAATATATTTTGTGTTTATATATATTACATCACAAAATGGATTTCATTAAAGGTTGGGAATCTGTGTCCAATAGATTTCTGAAAACCCCGTGACTTTGATTTAAGGCTTACATTATTCACTACATTACATGAGAAGAGCCTTCAATATTTGAGAATTATTTAACTATAAAAACTATAAAACTCAAAAATTCTCGCGAGAGACAGAGAGAGAGAGAGAGAGAGAGAGAGAGAGAGAGAGAATGGCATTCCCATAGTTTAGTACATATTCTCATTGATTTGGAAATCGTATATCAAAGCTGTAACTCAAAGAAAGGTATGGCTTGAGGGCAGAAAGACGTCATTTTAATGGACCTCCAGGTGGGGTCTTCTTCTGTATTAAAACATTCATTTGTTTTCATTCTTTGGGACTTTAAGTCATTGAATACTTTATACTTTTTAAGGGAAGAACTGAACGACTGGACGAAGACAAACAGCTATGAGATGTTCAATGGTTTGGATGTAAGGGAGAGGAGGATAGGCACTGATGCCATCGGTTTTGGTGCAAACATTTTTAAAATTTGTATCTTATTATACATTTTGTACAAATCACTTAATAAATGAATTCAAATTGATTTCACTTTTAAATAATAAGAATTGATATACAGTATAGTAATATTACTATTAAATTATAATACTTATTTTTATTAGTAATTAATAATAAATTTATATTTAATATCAACTTTAATGCTGATAGGTATCAATGATACCAATACGTATTTGTAGTAGTTTTAAAATAATTGTATTTTCATAATATTAATACAGTATAATATTATTTATTTTATTTTAAATGTTATAAATGAAAAAATATTATGTGATATTTATTAATACAGTATAAGCTATAAGCTAATTATTATTATTATTTATATTGCTAAAAATTGAATATTAACAGAATTTTAATTTTGAATCTTTTATTTTGTAAAATATGGTTACCTTTGATAATTATTATAATGCTTATATTGTGATCCACGACATGAGGTCTGCTCAAAACTGAATGTTTAGAAAAAGCTTGAATGTTATATATGCAATGCATAACGTTTTTATTAAGCAAAAGTAGTATACTATTCTTACGATGAACTCATTGAACATTACAATAAACATATTATCATTTCAATTACATTATGGCATAATTACAGTCTTCTTAATTTATATTATACATTTTGTACAAATCACTTAATAAATGAATTCAAATTGATTTCACTTTTAAATAATAAGAATTGATATACAGTATAGTAATATTACTATTAAATTATAATACTTATTTTTATTAGTAATTCATAATAAATTTATATTTAATATCAACTTTAATGCTGATAGGTATCATTGATACCAATACGTATTTGTAGTAGTTTTAAAATAATTGTATTTTCATAATATTAATACAGTATAATATTATTTATTTTATTTTAAATGTTGTAAATGAAAAAATATTATGCGATATTTATTAATACAGTATACTATAAGCTAATTATTATTATTATTTATATTGCTAAAAATTGAATATTAATAGAATTTTAATTGCGAATCTTTTATTTTGTAAAATATGGTTACCTTTGATAATTATTATAATGCTTATATTGTGATCCACGACATGAGGTCTGCTCAAAGCTTAATGTTTAGAAAAAGCTTGAATGTTATGTATGCAATGCATAACGTTTTTATTAAGCAAAAGTAGTATACTATTCTTACGATGAACTCATTGAACATTACAATAAACATATTATCATTTCAATTACATTATGGCATAATTACAGTCTTCTTAATTTGCATATAATTGGCTGTTCAGCTAATTTGAGACTCAGGTCCGTGACCAACAGTGTCGTACATTTGGGCTATAGTTTGGTGCTCTGCTCTACCATTGCGTGCATTCATAGTATTTATTACAATCATATTATACCTGTATTTGCCTTTATTTAAAAGGAAACTGTGTTTCACATCATTCACGCCATTATATGAGTGGAGAGAATACTTGATCACGATTTCAATGAAACACAACATACTATGTGTCCTAATATTAACTACAATTTTTCATATACCTGTATAAAGTACAGTATACGGTATACTTGTAGTTGAGGACATCAATTTTAGTGCCGATAATAGTTTCTCTCTGGTCATTTTAGAGTTTAATCAATAGATGAGTAAGAAACATAATAAATATCCACAGTATTATATACAGTAAGTAATTAAATGGTATATTAAATTCTTTTATACATTTGTTAATTTTATTGAAATTTTGATATTTGTAGTATTTGTTAACTCTCTATTTTTTGTTGAATATGTATTAAACAAAATAACAAAATAAAACTACACAGTATGAGTATTCTTTGCAAATGTTACATCAAAATGTATTCATTTTGAATTTATGAAAGAATCAATTCCTATAAAATTAATTATATATTGTATAATGGTTGCACTTTCATACGATTAATACTAAAATGCTTTTAATATTTGATATTAGAAAAAGAGTATAACTACTTTGTTTTTACATTAGCTGATATCTTTTTTATTAATATTCAGTATATATAAAAGAAAATCTTAATCGATGAACAAAAATATTAAAATGAACCAAAAAAAGTAAATTATAAAAGTGTGCAAAGTCTAAAACAGACATTGAAGTTAGAAATCGAGTGAAATAAATAACTTTTCATGAAAACACAACATACTATGTGTCCTAATATTAACTACAATTTTTCATATACCTGTATAAAGTACAGTATACGGTATACTTGTAGTTGAGGACATCAATTTTAGTGCCGATAATAGTTTCTCTCTGGTCAATATTTATTACAATTAACATTTTAGAGTTTAATCAATAGATGAGTAAGAAACATAATAAATATCCACAGTATTATATACAGTAAGTAATTAAATGGTATATTAAATTCTTTTATACGTTTGTTAATTTTATTGAAATTTTGATATTTTTAGTATTTGTTAACTCTCTATTTTTTGTTGAATATGTATTAAACAAAATAACAAAATAAAACTACACAGTATGAGTATTCTTTGCAAATATTACATCAAAATTTATTCATTTTTAATTTATGAAAGAATCAATTCCTATAAAATTAATTATACATAGTATAATGGTTGCATTTTCATACGATTAATACTAAAATGCTTTTAATATTTGATATTAGAAAAAGAGTATAACTACTTTGTTTTTACATTAGCTGATATTTTTGTATTAATATTCAGTATAGTATTTTCTTTTAGAATTAGCTACTTGTTTTTATAATTTTACTTGGTTTTTTTCATTTAATATTTTCACACGTTTCAGATTTTGTCTGTAACTTCAATCTTTAGCTCACTTTATTTATTGAAAAGTACGGATGCAATGAGAACCCACCTGTTTTTTGAAACTAATTTTTAAACCATTTATTATTTAAGAGTAGTTATGACCACAAAAACTATATTTCATTGCCTTAACCTTCAACTTATTAGAAGCCAAACACGTTTCCAGTGATTGACATTTTATTTAAAAACTATTTTGCATCAAAATGTTAAATAAGTTACTTATCCTGTCCATTGTTCTATGCATTCACAACAGTTGTTATTCTATATAATATTAAAATATAATGTAAGAATTATGCACTATTTTATATTAAAATCAAGAATATATTAAGAAACCTAAATATACTATTCTGTATATTTCTAACAAATTTGTAAAAATTTAATTATTGAAATATTTGTTACATTATAATGTTTACTTAAAATTTAATACTTTTGTTATTTTGCTTAGTTTATAAAATAATGTTTTGATAAACGAATTTATATGAATTGTTGTTTTGATTTCAATTTAATACTAATTTAAAAATGTATTATATTTATCAGTATTTAGTACTACTGTAATGCATTTACTCATGAAAATGAAAAGTCAAACAGAAGTTTCGAAGTATTAGTGTGTAGTTTAATTAACCTATGAAAATCAATTTCAAGTCTCTTCAAATAGTTCGTGTAAGTAGTGGCACTAATTGTGTGTATAATATAATTTATGCACAAATTATAAATTCAATAAAATTAAAAACAACCTGTTATTCGATGAAAGCAGAGAGAGAGAGAGAGAGAGAGAGAGAGAGAGAGAATGGTTTGGCTTAAGAATTGTAATTACAGTTTTGTGGTATTATTGTTGCAAACATTGGTTCAGAAGTTTTTGATGGTTGGTTTGGGTCGAAACTAAGAGTTTGATAGGTTTTTGATGTGTGTTTGACATCCAATACGCCCATCAATAGGACAGGGAATGGAAGCTAAGCCACGAAAAAGTAATTAAGAAGTGAACTACTGATTCACTACTGATTCCCAGCACTACAGTACAGCAGAAGCCACGCGCCTATGATTTCAGATTAATATCAGTGCTCTTCGGATGCAAAATATTTCAGTTAAAGACAAGCCATGAGTGGATCAAAAGGTTTCAAAAGTTGCTCTAAGCTGTGAAATTAGAGATAAATAAAAATACATGTTTTCCATTCATTCTCTACTGTACATATTACTTATAAATTAAATGGTTAGTACTGTATGTCTGTATACAGTATAAGTGAATTTCAATCAATAAAAGAATTTTAGTGAGAATTTGTAAAATATTTAAGAAATTAATTTATTGGAAAAGTTTCAAAACAGATGCCATCAAACTTGAAGACAACAACTCTGCAAACATAACCTGAGTTTATGTTAGTTTGCAAAAGCAAAATGTAATTAAAATTGAAATTCCTTTGGCTTAGACTGTACTGTAGTGTGAGTTAGTATGCAATGTATGGCAGTGTATGGGATGTTTGGTGTGCATCACATCAGTTGCAGGTGAGGGCTGTATGAGAGACCACAACACCATACCTAACATAACTGCCTACTTATGTGAGGAATTGGTGAAACATTACAGCATTACATCCATAACAAGTATTTTAGTAATGTTTTGTCATTTATTGCTATTGAATGGAATTCCAATTGGGATCGGGTGGGGCTCTATATCCCTACCAAAGGTCACCTACAATATTATTTTTCATTTGTTATACACCGAGTTCTCAACCAACATATTCCTCACAAAACAATATGCAATCAATATTCAAATGTTTTCAATTCAATATATTTACTCTATTTGCTAAGTTACTTATTTATTCTAATTATATTTCTAAACTAAACTATATTTCTATTTATAATTCAATTTAGTTTTCTATTTTAATTTGTTTTTCATTCATTACTATTTATATAATATATTGGATCCATTACTGGTTACAAAAAATAAAATAAAAAATCGTTTCAATTAATTAATTACTGAAAGACAAGATTCATAAGCCGTTTGTTTTAAAGCAATACCTAAACACTTTAATAACTGAACTGTGTTTCATATATATAATAAAATAGTATAATTAAATCATATTATAGATATGCTTTCATAATTGAATGTAACTTATAAATTTATATAGAAATTAATTGTTTTTATTAAATTTATACTCACTTAAACAAAACGATTTGTGACACAACCACTAATGGCATTAATTTAATAAAATATAATAAATTTACCATAACAAGTATTTTAGTAATGTTTTGTCATTTATTGCTATTGAATGGAATTCCAATTGGGATCGGGTGGGGCTCTATATCCCTACCAAAGGTCACCTACAATATTATTTTTCATTTGTTATACACTAACTTCTCAACCAACATATTCCTCACAAAACAATATGCAATCAATATTCAAATGTTTTCAATTCAATATATTTACTCTATTTGCTAAGTTACTTATTTATTCTAATTATTTTCAATTTAGTTTTCTATTTTAATTTGTTTTTCATTCATTACTATTTATATAATATATTGGATCCATTACTGGTTACAAAAAATAAAATAAAAAATTGTTTCAATTAATTAATTACTGAAAGACAAGATTCATAAGCCGTTTTAAAGCAATACCTAAACACTTTAATAACTTAACTTTGTTTCATATATATAATAAAATAGTATAATTAAATCATATTATAGATATGCTTAGTATTAACTTACATTGAATATTTAAATATATCTTTAATTAACAAAAATAATTTAAATATGAGTGAATTTGTTTTGCTAAACACTGTGTTGGTGATTACCGTAATTAAATTATTTTATATTATTTAAAAGATTACATTAAAATATAAAACTTAATGGTAGTAACATTAATACTACAGTTGACTACTACTACATTGTATAATGTAGTATTATAAGACTAAATATAATCAAAACACAATAAATTATCCTAAGCAGCATATCCCAATCCCAAGACAATTACTATTTGAATTCAGCCAGACTCTCTCTCTCTCTCTCTCTCTCTCTCTCTCTCTCCTCCCTTAGCTGTTTCACGTCTACCCGTCAATCGTTATTCTGTTGTACAGTATCTCTCATTTACTTATTATTTAGATTGTGTTAAAGTCACGCATCGCTTAATTCAATGCATTTTAATTTAATTTGGTATTCGACTCCCTTATGAAATATTTGGTAATTTATTTAAAATTTACAAAATATCTACAGTATAGAGTAAAATAAGTAACATAGAGATTATTATATAAACATATAATATTTTTGAAATATATTTTACTTTTTATCTAAAAATAAATGTTTTAAAAAGTAAATGTATTAATTAAATAAATAATTGCTATTGTCAAAGATAACATTTATATCTATTATACTGTACTGTACGTAATATCATAACACTAGTATAATAATATTGCCACCAAACACTTTAATATTATTTGTTTAACGATATATGGAAATATATAATATAGGATTCTCTACTGTAGAGCCAAAGTTACATAAAATCACTTATTTTATAATCAGTTATTATTTATTATTTAATAATTTGCAATATTTCTGACAATTACATTACAATTATATAAATTACAAAATGTCAGATCAAAAAATACACTTATACAGTATATATTGAGTGACAGATCATTCAATAGTGCTCTAATATTACAATAAAACATTATACTTAGCACATAATCATTGGCACTTTTATGACAATATGACAACCATTGATTTAGATAATAGTTAAAAATGGTAAACATGAATGTTATCGGTTACATATCTTGTTAACTTATTAAACATAATCTTATTCTTATTTTAATGGTAATGATTGACACTCAGATGACATTAAGGGCAACACCTGAATGGCTAGACTTAGTCAGACTAATCAATTGAAGCGAACATATATTTAATTGAAAATGAAATTCATAGGAATTTGGAGTTTGTTGAGTAAATGTGTTGCCAATAGAAGTGATGGCAACAAGAAATTAAGTGAAAGCTATAGCAATGAATGCAATGTCTGTAAGCATTAGACGTTCTTTGAATTCCAAATAGTGTTGTATTGCCTCACCTCAGGGCACATCTCCTCTCAATTCCCACTCTCTCTCTCTCTCTCTCTCTCTCTCTCTCTCTCTCCAGTCAAGGCTTTCTCTATCAATACACCACTCCTTCGCTCAATAATCAACAGTTCCAACACATCCAACATTTACATCCAGACATTATATGTATGCCCTTTGCAAGGGTTTTACAAATTATTCATTAATTTATTATTTTTATCTCATTATATAACTCATAGATTCTAACGTTTTTAAAGTTATCATTTGGTTTGAGTTTGTATTTTCAAAAATTTCGACTTTCACTTCAATTTAGCTAATAATTTCATGATTTGATGTATTTCTAGGGCGGAGTCAACACACAGTTAACAAACATTTGATTCATGAGTCGAATAATACTATAAATGCTTTTTTAGTGCACATTTGTTTTCTTTGCTTCTCTTATAATTAAAAGTTTATATTAAACCAAAAGTTGGTTTCAAAGCAAACTCACGATAACCTGTTTCCCAACTCTCATAAGTCAGAGACATATTAAATAAGAGTTACAACTCTGCAAACTTTGATCACTTTTAAACCATTATTATAACAATTTGCAACTAAATATTTCACTTATTGCAGAATATCCTGTATATTGTACTGAACCAAAAATCAAATGAATTGTTTATTTAAAAATGGTACTTTCAGTCAATTCTATACAGTAGATTAAATTTAAGGATAAATACTCTCACATTAACTTTTTATACTTTCAAAATTTTGTGTATTATTACAAATAATTATCTTTACTATCGTAAACAACCTTTTATACAACATCACCAACATCAAAACCACGTCATTATTATCCCATACCATAGTATGGCATAGACATAGGCATAGGGTATGGATACATACCGTATCTGTATCCGTATCCCATACCTATCCGTCACTCAGAGACATCCCCAAACTCTCGAGGATGTGGCTTCGGCGGTGCGTCAGATACTTAGCTACTGAAAGAGCAAGTACAGAAAGTGTAGTCATACATGGATCTCATGGATCTCTCGGTGCTTACAATCATCGATATATAATATTTAGTTCCGTTTTGATAACAGAGCCGCAGGTCATGAAAGATGTATTGGTTTGAAGTGTTTTACGCATTCAAATAACTCTGAATTATAAGAAACATATTTGCGGACCACATGTAGACTCGGATTTGTGTCGACAAAAAAGAAACCAAAATTCTATACAATAAGTGAGTCGATCGCTCACCAGAGCTCCACCACTTCCAACACCGGCGTCCCATTCACTTGCCTTACATTTAATACACTGTAATCACATTCATTCACAATCATTGTCCTCCAATTCAAACATTCATCTATTATTGCCACCAGTTTTTGATTGCTTTCTCATTTTTTGTAACTAACATATTGGAAATATAATTTAATATTCGCTAGCTTACAGTATATCTCAAAATATATTCAAATTGATTGAGCCGAACAATATTTGTCTCTAAAATATTCTTTAGAAAACTCATTTTTGAACATCACATTTGCTTTTCGTTTTCTATAATAAGCTGAGCTAGCTTACAGTATATCTCAAAATATATTCAAATTGATTGAGCCGAACAATATTTGTCTCTAAAATATTCTTTAGAAAACTCATTTTTGAACATCACATTTGCTTTTCGTTTTCTATAATAAGCTGATTATAACATCGAGATTAACATAAAAGATATTTTCATGTCAGACAAGAAATATTTTTGTGAGTCGACGTCTAAAATAATTTTTCAAATATTATCTCAAGAAAAAATTCCCGGATTTTTGTAACATAGAGTCATATATTGAAGTGACAAATGTCTAAAATCTATTCTAATGAGAAAAATAAAGTGAATCGATTTTTTATATTCAAAAAAAACTGTCACAAACACACATCGGATATTATTTTGTGTTTTAAATTCAAATATTTATAAATAAATAACAATCCCTTAAGGCTTATGAGATTTTACAGATATTGATATACTGGGTTGCATAACTTATAAATGAATTTATTTTACAATAATAAAGTAAAAAGCTAAATGTTTTATAATTTAATTGAATGTTACGTTAATTCTTTGAAAAAATTAAACTAAGTATTTCAAGTAAATATTGCATATTACAGTATTGTATATACATTTCAGTGTAGTATTATAATAGAGTAGAATTGAGTGGAAAACACAAATAATTGAAAATAAATTTATTTAATTCATAGAAACTGCTGCCAAACGGAGATTTTTAGTATATCTTAAACATTAGACATGTTATAATGTATTCCTTATGACTGGTAAGAAAGGTAACTGCGGGACAACATGTTGGCAATGGTTGTCGCACTGAATCTTACTTTTTATATCCAATTTTGAGTGTTTTTCAAAAGCCGGTGGGGATTCTTAGTTGAATTGAGTTTGTTTGGGTATATAGAGTACTGTATTTGTACGCATATCTCAAATGTAATGTATATCTCAATACTGAAATCCCGGACAACTGGTGGCCGTAAATCACAAATGAATTCTAAAAGACTTAAATAAATAAGGAATTTATTGAAATGACAACCAATTTGGATTTACACTAATAAATAATACACACTATTAAATAGCAAGTTAAGCATATCATATTTAGAAATTCTATTCAATTAACTCATATCTTGTGTTATGCTTTAAATAATTTGTAGAAATATTATTAAAATAAGTTCAAATACTAACTAGAACTACTGCATAGAATTTATGTTATAATCTAATTGTACTAGGCCAATAAATTTAATGTCTTCACTTTATAATTTTTAAGTCTATAGAAAGGTTAGAGAATTTTTAAAAATGTATAACTTTTAAAAATAAATTAATCATTAAAATACAAGTTACACAAAAATGAGTTTATTCTTATAATACATTGAAGTTTAAGAAAAAATATTCCCATACTTTATACAGTATATTCAATGTTTTATCTAACAGTTTAATACTATATTAATTTATTGTTAGTTAGAGTGTTGTCAAGATATGGGTGAATTGCAATGATATAATCAATGATATGCATCATAAACAGTAGTAAAGATTTAGTAAAATGGTGTTTGAATTGGAAAAACCGTGTGGAAAAATAAACAAGAATAAGTTATGGACAGACATTGAGTTGAGTGACCATTACTTTTGTTTCAATGGGAAACAACACACCCATCCAATGGATCAACAATTTGAGTGCAATGAAGACCACCAATACTTTAAACACTTTTCAAACAGTTTTATCGGTTGTGGAGTTCTTCTAGTCTTCTGTAAGTGCTTCAAATTTAAAGCTGTTATCAGACCCGCCCTATAATTACAAATATCCTGCGCTCCTGTATTTGTTGTTCACAAAAATTAAGTCTTCTTCTATAGCATTACGTATACATCACTGATATTAGAAACCATACAAACCTTTAAATCAATATAATCTAATAAAAAATAATCATAATGTTTATTAAATAATAACTTATTCTTAATCATATATCCATAGATTATATGATTGAGTGGAGGCATACGCTTAAGCTTTAAACTGTATTTCTTATTCACTCAAGTGATTGTCTTTTTAAAATTTGTCTAAGAATTTACAGATTTTTACACTCAAACAGATTTGTCATCACATAATGAAAGGCATATGTCTTATCGTAAACGACAGTACAATCGGGTTTCTCTCTTAAGATTAAATGTTTGAACTCAAAGCAGATGTTTCCGTGACTTTAGATGATTTCTAAAGTTTGCCTTAATTTTGATACTTCTTTCCGAAAACTAATTAAACATAATATTAAACTCTGTACATTTCACTTAATAAATTTTAATCATTTAATGTGTTATTCAAACCCTCCACTAAACTACAATTAGAATTAGAAATAGTGTATACATGTAGTGTACTGTACAAGTGCTTCAAAATGCCTTCACTTTAACATTCACTAACTTATTGATGATAATTCAGTCATTGATTTGAACGTTAAGACTAAACAACGTATTCATGAATGAGCACAAGGAATGACAGTACAGTGGAGTAGTAGTTGAGTGGTAACTCTTTGAGCACCACTTCCATAATCGCATCATATCTACACCAAAGCCAATGTATTCAACTCCACAACAAAAGATCTTTGATATGCTTTACTTGTGAGGTCTCTCTCACTGTTTGGTTTGTATTTTTATCAATTTATATATTCAATACATACAAACCTATTGGGAAGAGGGGTCAGTTTAAATTGGTGAAACACATTGCAATTTATTTGAGAACACCACTAAAATTATTGTATTTTATTTAAATTTTCTTAAACCAAGAGTAGTTCTTAGCGCCCTAAAACCTAAAACCTAAAATATAAATTCACATAGTTTATATTATAAAGTATATGATGCTTAATGTAATACTGTACACTACTTTGTACATACAGTGTATATGCAGTTGTAATACAACCTCTTGCTTATGATGATCTCAAAATTGACTCCACCCTCATTGTAATTTAAATTATATAAATTATATAACTTAAAATATTATTTAAATTAATAAACAGGACAGCTTAGTTTAATTACTTTAGAGCATACTGATATTTGTAAAATTATTAATTGAGCCAATTTTTATATTTTTGTTTAAAAAAAGTTAAATTTAACTTGAAAATTTAAAAAGTAAATAAATAAAGTGAAAGTTTCTTAACTTTTCTACAATTTTGCTCTTCAAATGTAACCAAAAAGTGAAACATATTTTGAAGTGTTTGTTGAAAACTCTTCAATATTTTAAGTGAAAAATAAATAGGATTTAAAATAAATTTACAATATTTGTTTTATTCAACAATTTTTTACTCTAACTTTTTATTATTAAATCTGATGTTTGTACTAACTTAATGTTTAGTATAATATAATACACAAATTAATTACTTAATATTTGTAGTATTTAATGTTAATGATCTATGTTTTATAGCATAATATAATATAATAAACTAATTTTCAATAGCAAACTGAAGCAATAGTTACAAGACTGTTAAAATTGAAAAACAATAAAACAAAGTTTTAATTGAATAATATTAAGCATTGGATGGTTTGTTGTGGATTTAAATGAAACAACTCCTACGACAGTGACGATAAGGATGCCCAGCGTGAACTCACATCCATTTTCGCCCTCTCCTTACAGTGCTATCATTTATACAATAAAGAAATATAGTGCACAATCCTATGCTCCACACTGTGCTTGAGTCCCATTTGTAGGGCCACTATAATGTAGTAGACATTGAATAAGAGAGAGAGAGAGAGAGAGAGAGAGAGAGAGGTAGTAGAGAATGGTAGAAAAGGTAGTTTATTTAGGAGACAAGGGTCGAGAAAAGCTGTTTTTGACATCAATGCTGAAGCGGTGGTCGCTTTGTAGGTCTTTCTGTGACTCTCTTTCATGGAAAGCCTGTTTTTTCAACGTATTTCTCATTCTATGCTTTAGTCTCTATATTGTGTCACAATTTCATTCGCGACACAATTGTGCAGATGATCACAACCAGAATTATTGAATTCACTGAATGCAGGGACGAGTAGATTAAAGCCCATTCCATACATACAACCATACATTCACTTCCACTGCTTGTTATTCTCTATTTTATAACTGTTATACACTTCTGACAGTTCACTGCATTCTTCTATTAGTATACAGTACTATAGGATGAGTTTCAGATTTCACCAAATTTTCATCTCAATCCACGTCTCCTAAGAGTTTTACACGAAATCTTTGAAAAGCAAATTCAATTAGTAATAAAAGTTGTGCCTCTTTTGCACTGTTTGTCTATTATGTGAACTATAAGAATGAAAAGCAATACTTAAGACAAGTTAAGGATTTCCGTTGAGTTTAAAACAGCTTAAAGAATATTAAAGAATACAAATCGACTCAATCACAGTCATTGGCACATCCAGTCA
>CAJPVJ010000038.1:25753-55417 GCA_905397405.1 Oppiella nova
AAAATTTAAAAAGTAAATAAATAAAGTGAAAGTTTCTTAACTTTTCTACAATTTTGCTCTTCAAATGTAACCAAAAAGTGAAACATATTTTGAAGTGTTTGTTGAAAACTCTTCAATATTTTAAGTGAAAAATAAATAGGATTTAAAATAAATTTACAATATTTGTTTTATTCAACAATTTTTACTCTAACTTTTTATTATTAAATCTGATGTTTGTACTAACTTAGTATAATATAATACACAAATTAATTACTTAATATTTGTAGTATTTAATGTTAATGATCTATGTTTTATAGCATAATATAATATAATAAACTAATTTTCAATAGCAAACTGAAGCAATAGTTACAAGACTGTTAAAATTGAAAAACAATAAAACAAAGTTTTAATTGAATAATATTAAGCATTGGATGGTTTGTTGTGGATTTAAATGAAACAACTCCTACGACAGTGACGATAAGGATGCCCAGCGTGAACTCACATCCATTTTCGCCCTCTCCTTACAGTGCTATCATTTATACAATAAAGAAATATAGTGCACAATCCTATGCTCCACACTGTGCTTGAGTCCCATTTGTAGGGCCACTATAATGTAGTAGACATTGAATAAGAGAGAGAGAGAGAAAGAGAGAGAGAGAGAGGTAGTAGAGAATGGTAGAAAAGGTAGTTTATTTAGGAGACAAGGGTCGAGAAAAGCTGTTTTTGACATCAATGCTGAAGCGGTGGTCGCTTTGTAGGTCTTTCTGTGACTCTCTTTCATGGAAAGCCTGTTTTTTCAACGTATTTCTCATTCTATGCTTTAGTCTCTATATTGTGTCACAATTTCATTCGCGACACAATTGTGCAGATGATCACAACCAGAATTATTGAATTCACTGAATGCAGGGACGAGTAGATTAAAGCCCATTCCATACATACAACCATACATTCACTTCCACTGCTTGTTATTCTCTATTTTATAACTGTTATACACTTCTGACAGTTCACTACATTCTTCTATTAGTATACAGTACTATAGGATGAGTTTCAGATTTCACCAAATTTTCATCTCAATCCACGTCTCCTAAGAGTTTTACACGAAATCTTTGAAAAGCAAATTCAATTAGTAATAAAAGTTGTGCCTCTTTTGCACTGTTTGTCTATTATGTGAACTATAAGAATGAAAAGCAATACTTAAGACAAGTTAAGGATTTCCGTTGAGTTTAAAACAGCTTAAAGAATATTAAAGAATACAAATCGACTCAATCACAGTCATTGGCACATCCAGTCAATCCAGTCACTCACTTCTCTCTCTCTCTCTCTCCCTCCCTCCCTCTCTTTTATTCATTGTTTTGAAGCTTTTTTGGCTCACTTTACACCAAATTGCTGTCCAAACGATATTTATTTAAACTTGTATTCACTTAAACACAACTGCTTGAGGCCAGTGTTCAGTTAGACTATCACTTGTAATGTATTTCTGGGATTTCAATAGTTTCTTGTGTCATATTTAAGGTTTTAGTTTATGTTTTGATAAGTTTAAGCAAAGGTTTGAGTGAAAGCACAGTGTTATACAATGGAGTGTTTGATATGGAGTTTATTATGAGTGCATCTCATCTAAACTGAAGCAGTGATGCGTGAGTTTGTGTATGTATTGAATATGTAGTGAATGTGTGTATTTGCTAAACAAGCGTTTGTATGGATGGGGCACAACATTATGCCATTATAGCACTAGGACTACAAGTATAGGTGCATTCGATATGCTTTCCAATTCTGTGTTCAACTCCAGTGCTCAACAAAAGCATATTTTCAAGCGCTTTACCAATGCATAGAAATGCATATATTATGGTTTGGTAGTGGCAGTGATGGTAGTGATGGCAGTGTTGGTAGTGATGGTAGCGGTGGTGGCAATGCCTTTGCCTGCCTTCAAGCGTTTTGTCGTACAAACCATTATATATACGGTATATATATATACGGTATATATATTGGAGAGTAAGTCCTCGATCTCTGCATTCTTTTGTTGCTTTCGATGCCTTTCTATATATTCTATATATTCTCCCTTCAGTTCACTTCTAAGAACCCAAATAAAGGTCTCCTTTTTGTGCATATATTTGGCAAAACTTATTAATACCAAAGATGTGAATGTGTTGTACAGTATATGTCATGTGTTGCAAATGCACACCATTGCCATGCATTTGATCCCAAGTATAGAGTGCACGTTCTCCCAGCAGGCCTGGCAGGCCCGGTAGGTCTGGTAGTTGCGACCGAACAGAGGTTTTGTCCCTCTTATAAAACATCGACACATTCATCACTTTTGGTGCCAAAATAATATCAAACAATTTATAACTTATTCCTTTGCGTCGCTCTCAAAACATACCCAATGAATCAAACGCTACTTCTATTATAATATAACGTAAAAGCCATCAAATCTCTATATTTTCATCACCACTACTGCATCGCTAGACATTTGACAATTATATGGGCTGTCCTCCAGTAACTCTAACTTATCCTAACATACAATGCATTCTATCATAAGTCATCTCTCTCTCTCTCTCTCTCTCTCTCTCTCTCTCTCTCATTTAGCATAAACGTTAAAATATACAGTACATGTATAATAAAAATAAATTTTAGTTTGAAGTTTGAAAAAGGTGTATAAAATGGTAAAGTAAAAATCATCTGTACAGTATATTAATAATTAATAATAACACAAAATATGTAAATAATATTTGGAACAGAAGTAAATTTAATATAATCAATACTGAATTAAATTATAATTATCAAATAATTGTTTAATAATATAAAAATAAAATGTAGTGTTCAAGATAGCAATGGATGAGTTCTATTATATATAGAAGTATATTCTAATAAATTTAATTTACTTTTGAAATTCAAGTGTCATAAAATTTACATACTGTAGTACTGTACATACAGTTTAGCAGTTGAGTATATCGTATGTAAACACGAATTTAATGTATTGTTAGTCCCGTAGAGAGCATTGAATTATTGAATTGTACTGATGTTTGTCCTACTTTAAAGGCACCCAATACTCCAATATTCCCTTTGAGTTATATTTTCGTATTCAACTTAAAAACTGTTGATTTTTTCTCAATTCTAAAGTACTTTTCAAACATTTGATTTTCAAGTGAAATATTGCTCAAATAATACAAATTTTGGAAATGTATTCAAATGTTTGCTAAATAAATGAAAAAAGTTTTTCAAAGGAAGCAATATTGGGATTATTTTAAATTTCACTATTTTTAATTATGAATTATGATTATTATTTTAAGACATAAGTAGTAATCAATAATAAAAACATGAGGGGAGAGGATATAATGGAAGTGACATTTGGTTTGTCGTGATTTTGTGACTTATCCACTACTCGTGCAGTGGAAATACAGCTCAAGTCATGGCTCATAGTTTATAGAATTAGTGTTTAGATCTTTAGGTTCTTTAACTTTGTGTCTAAAAAGTAGATCCCTTTTGCAGATAAGATATTTGGCCGTCAAATACACCTCTTCGGGAGATGACGATCACATACTAACTGATATGAAGCCTATTATAGCGCTACTTATATACCAGTGCCTCTATGCCAGTGCTCTGTTCACTAAGTATTCTCTACTGTTATTATCAATTGTGTAGAAGTGATGTCTGATCGGACACATCGATAAGACAAACAACAAAACGTTAGAAATTGTCATGGAAGGCATACGTTTAGGTATTATTGAAACTCGAGTCCAAAACACGACTAATAAACGACTGTTTTTTAGAAAATAAATAACGAATTATTCTTTTATTTATTACTAATACAAGCCATCGATGCGATGGACGGAACGCCTAATATAGATATACCGCTGAGAACTGAAAACTCAAAACTCACGAATTTGTCAGAAACTCAAAACTCTCAAAATATACTTATTTTTTATTTAAATTCATTTAAAAGTTCACAATTTTTAGCATAATATTCAATACAAGTATTTATGATATAGTAATAGTGTCTCTGTTTTCAAGTCATTGACGTTTAGTCTGTTTATATGGTTTAGGTTTAGAAGAGAATATGCGGACAATTTGGTCGTAAACGCAGCTGCCGTTCAATATGACTATACATCGGCTATACATTGGGCTTCAGTTGCACACAATGACAGCACAGGCAGCATACGGACCACTGCTGGCACTCCATTCACTCATTCTATGAATCTATATAACCCCCCACCTCTCCTATGGTCACCACACCACTGGTGGCGCACCACTTATACCTCCTATACCTCATTACATACACTATCACTTTCCTCAATTGCATATTAAATCAATATATCTATAAATTATCATTTAAATTCAATTTTCTTTCACTAATATTTCACTACATTTATTACTACCAAATATGTTTATTATGATTACTGTATTATTTAAATGTTTCTACAATTTAAATATTTTTTACTATATTAAAATATTTAAATTTTTATTAATAATAAACTGTTAATGGATTTTATAAATACCTTTGTCTGTATAAAAAGCCATATTGATATTTCATAATAATATTACTAACATCTACTATACTGTAAATTATGAGCAATTTAACCCATGTTTTCAATTGATGGCTTAAACTAAAGATTAATTCTTTCACTTTCTCACAAATAACACAAATTTTGTTTCTCATCAGAGAAATTGATCAGAAAACGGGTCTCTGAGTTGGTCCCCATATTCTACACGAATCGGTAAAATAGATTAAAAATTTTGACCACAAATTCTCTATCATATAAACTGCCCAATAAAACCACATTGAAAAATATTTAGGTAGTCGAGAGATATTTAAATTGATCACTAAATAGTATCACTAAATAGTATCACTAAAATCTGTATTTACGAATATATAATATAAATTTTATGATAAATTAAAATAATGGGCGGATAAAAGTGATTGTATTAAATGGAATGTAATATTGAAAATGATTGCACTGTTGAGTACAGGAGAAGATTTGACATTATTTGAAAAGTAAATTATATACTACGGTAATCCAAATGTGATACCCACTGCATTGAGAGAATAACAGTGAAGTACATTGTAGAGCATATGGTGTGAAATAGTGGATTCATGTGTTATTCATTAAATGTCAAAAATGGGAATCACAGAAATGAGTGGTAAGAGTGAGAACTCGGGGTGCAATCATTTGTTTGTTTTCTAATATATGTTTCAATTTACAAACTGTGTGTCAATCAGTAAAGACATAAATTGAACAAAATATAAATAATTAGTTTCAAAATAAATATTAACTGATCAGAATCTATGAATAATAACTATTAAATAAAAGACGTGAAAACAATTTGTTTTTATTACAACTACTGAATAATTACTTAGAATATGTAAACTTGAGTCTAGAATATAACTCAAATAAATATGTAACAAATCATAGTGAACACCACTGTATTTAGTGGGGCAGGCATTTGGTTGGCATATGTGGTGCAGGTATTGATCAACAAAACGTGTCTCTAGACTATTTAAATAAATGGTTAGTTATTATTAGAGCTATAATTAAATCTCTTGATATGATCTCATGTGGTAAGGATCACAGCAATTATTCACAGATCATTATTCTCTTGCTTTCATCAGTTTATATCAGTTCATCCGGTTTTGGCGAATAAGTACTCATTCTTTTCAATTCAACAAATATTTCTGAAAATCCGACCTCTTCTTCATAACAAAGTATTAGGCGTTCAATCAATTTACCCAAACTCCAAACAACAAAACATCAAAACTTGCTAATTATATATACAGTATACTGTAAATGCCAACAATTGTCCTGGATGTTCTTTACTGTACAAATTAATTCATATATCGCACAGTTCTGTATAGCATTAGTTTTAACGAGATGTTAATTGCTAAATAAATTGAATCGAGTGAACTCATATTGTACACAATTATAATAATTTTATTTTAAAGATATTATTTATATATAATATTTACAAAAAGCAGAATCGATCTGATTTTGACAACAAAATGATTTCAACTAAATTAAGGCATGCATTCGATAATTGTATGACAATTGTATGACAAGAGATATGCTTTGCTTTTAGACAAATTAGTGTATCTAGATAGTTAGTAGTAAATATATACAATTCTGTTGTTTTGTCTATAAGTATTTTGTCTTATTTATAATAATAATGATTATGTACTCATTTATCACATCAAATAACATATTAATGTTTAATAATTTATTTATGAGATTTCTAATTAATTTGAAATCATAATTGATTTGAACACAAAATATTAAAATAATTTAAGTAATGAATGAATGGTTAGTATCTAAGGCCTACCTCTTTGTAATGGAAATCAATAATGGATATGAAGTGAGGAATGAATTGATGGTTCATATAAACAAGCGATGAGTAAAGACTTAAATTATGTGAAATGTCTACAATTATCAGTAAGAAGTGGCCGCATGGAGATGAGGGTGGGGGTGATGGTGGTGGTGGTGATGATGCAGTGGTACCCCCGGGTGTCCAACCGGTGAGTGTTCATTGCTCGGCGGTGTCGGCATTCCAGCTGTTGATTGACAGACATACCATTCACTTAGATTTGTCGGGTGATGGCCAGTGGACAGGACCGTGTTATTGGAGGTAATAGGCGATAGGACGGTGGGCGGGTGGGTCGAGCCGGTCATGCCGTTCATTGCATTGCCTGTATTGGCACCGATTGTGTTGAGAGTATTGCCTGCGTTTGCATTGTTAGCATTGCCTCCGAATGAGTGGCTGTGAGGATGTGAATGAATCGGAGGGTTAGGAGTATTACTGGTGTTGTTGTTTGTTCCGTCACTTTCATAACCAGAACCAGTGCCAGAACTGGCTGAACCGGGAGCGCCTGGTGGTGGAGGGGACTTGCCGTGAACTTTCATATGTTTTCGCAGTGAACTCGGATGAGTGTAACTCTTGTCGCAGCCCCGGATCTTACAGTTGTACGGCTTATCACTGGTGTGGACGTGAGAGTGCTTCTTGCGGTCGGAACTGTTAGCAAATCTTCTATCACAGCCTTCGTACTCGCATTTGAATGGCTTTTCGCCTGTTGAAAAAACCAATTCAAATGTTTTAATCAATTGCCACAAATTCAGTATTATATGAATATATGTTAAGAATGTCTGCTTTATTGTTTAGTCAATAGATAATTATTACGAGTTGTAAATGTTGTAAATGCATGTATAAAATGTTATTCAGCTTTATTTGGATGTTGTAAGCTTTTCAATGTGTGTATCTCAGGCTCATTGCATTGATGACCCCTAACCTTAAATACAAGTTCGTTTCACACCTGCAACTGCTTTCAGTTCCCAACACACAGTAGAATACTATATGTTCTCTCTCTCTCTCTCTCTCTCTCTCTCTCTCTCACACACACACACACACACACACACAGTCATACCAGTCATACAGTTGTAAAAATAAAGAACTAAGAAAGTGAGGGGAGATAAGAGTCCTCAACAGTTTTACTAAGAGATGCCATGCAATGGGATGAGTGTGTGAGTGAGTGCGAGTCAGAGAGGGAGAGAGAGACTAGAGAGCAGTTAACACATATTAGAGTGGAGTAGAGTAGAACCGGTCATGAATGGGGTTTGGGTTAGCATCTGAAGCCAAACTGCATTGCATTCAACATTGAATGGTGAGTGCATTGATGCAGTGTATGGCCATTATTGCGGCTGAAATGGCCAGAGAGGGTGTGCCTCCCATTCCACTCATTGTGTTAGTGTTCGTCAATTTGGATGCTTTGAGTTTGCAATACAAGTAAATGAGTTCTCGATTCACTACAATCTACTATCAGTTAGTTTGTCAGCGTTTGAAATCCAATCAATTAATCATTTGCATCCTCTCTAAGACCTCCAAACCTCTAAACGCTACTACTGTTGGACACAACCAACACATCCTAACTATAATTATTGGTACAGTATATAAATTATGGCACAAAATCAAATCCCAAAAGTTTTCCCATATTATTGTAACAACTGAATATAGTGTTGTTTTCAATTCAATCATTAGTTTAATGTAATTCTCGTTATTGTAAGTCTTAGCACTGTATTTCGAAAGTTGTAAATGTTTTGCAATAATTTTTTCACATCTATTTATTAACAACTAGTGAACCGTATTATAAGGAGTCGGCAATAAAGCCATTATATGTATGCATTGAATGCATTGTTAGAGTTGGTATTTATTCGGCTCTCATGTGGTGTTGTAAGTCCTGTCCGTTACAACATCTTTGATAGGGATCACAACCATTCACTCTTATTTACAATTTATTCAATCGATTTACACGATTTCAATCCAAATCACATATCGGAGCCAATGAATGACTATTTTATGAATATAGCACTTCATATGAACACGCGTTACGAATGTGTTATTGAATTGATAAGCCGTTAAGGAGATTATCGCACAATATGTGAAAACTAGTCTCATCTGAATACTCCAATATTCAATACTACCCGCTTAGCTCTCTCTCTCTCTCTCTCTCTTTCTCTCTCTCTCTCCACCGTTCCTGTACAAAATATAATACTTGGAATTACCGAAAATCTGAATACTACATTTGTAATTGATGAACATTACTGACACTTTTATACTGTATTACATTTCATATGATTTGTTGTCTCATAATTCTTGTCATTTCAATACGAATATGAAAAGATGCTTTAATTGTTATTTAATATACTCTAAATTGACATATTATATAATTGTTGTATATTTCTACTATTTACTCATATTCATTGATTATTTTAAATAACAAATGTTATAATACAGAGTATAACTTTTAGAGTATTTTACATTATAATGATACATCTAATAGAGATCAGATTAAAGTGTATAGAAGTCGGATTTAAATTGGATTCAAACAATGGTTATTCATGTCATAGAATTTTCAAATGAACGATATTTTTGTCGATTGAATCAATTCTCATAATAGAGTAGTAAATCTTGTAAAGTATTTACAGTACAGTCAGTCATGCATTAGAGCCACTCTTTAACCTAAAAGTATCATTAAATAGAAAGTGAATTCATTGAAAGAGTAATTTACATGCTTTTGGGATCCGATTACTATTGATATTCAGTCACATCGATGGCTAAACTCGACTGAAGTGTTTGGTCAACACAATTGTGAAGATAATACAATGAGAATAACAACATTCAATACAATCAAATCATTTCCCATCTCTTCTCCAACGTATAACTCAATCAATTGAGTCTTTATTGAGTTGAGTCTCTATTCACATCTCTAACCGATCCGCACATCAACACAACACAACATATTCTACCCATTATTTCACTCAATTTAATCAATCTATCAAAATATGTTTAATATAATCGTATTATAGTAATACCAATTTCATATGTTACTAGACACAATCAAGTGACTTTACATGTCGAGTATTTTTTACTGATCTGTTTTAAATATTCAATTATGGATGCTGTTGTTGATTTCAGAATTTTAAATTAAAATTAGTTATTTCATGGGTAAGATTAACCATTCGTTTACTTAAATATTAATAACCAACAATACATTAATGGATTAAAATAGATTAGATTTGAGTATAGTGTTGAGAATATTACAGAATTCTTATTACCAAAGAAAGGGAAATCTGGTTAAAGACTTTAGAATTGAACTTAAAGTGTATGCAAAATATAGCCATTAACTCAACACAACATTGTTTGCATTGATTTAACAGAACATTCAATGGGATTGTCATGAATTCAGGCCAAATGGTTGTGGAGAAAACATTAAGAACTTTAAATCTAAACGTATTGTGAATTGTAATCTTTATTGTTTTACAAGGTTAGGGTTATGGCTCGGGTGCACGTTTGGCTTAACTTAGTTTGTATATGCATTCAAATCTTCTGTAACTAAAGTGTTGGAAATATGAGTGATTGAAATATTGTATTGTATTGAATGAACAATATTATACACAAGAGACTTGCAAATGACTGACAGTTTTGGTCATATAATATATATTTAAAAGTAGTTTTCAGTACAGATTTCATTAGCAATCCTTTAATTAGTTTACAATTTTATGATCATCTCATATATAAAGGGAAGAATAGGCTCTAAATCTAATAATAATAGTATAACTTAAATTATGGTTCACTACTAATGTGCAAACATTTCTGTTTAAGTTTGACTTTAGAATTGTTATTGAATGCAATAAACACGAGAGAGAGAGAGAGAGAGAGAGAGAGAGAGAGAGAGTTTATTGGGTTAGTCTCGGTTGTGTGTGTTGTAGATGTCGTGGATGTTGTGGTGTTTGTAGTGGTGTTTAATATCTGAAGTAAGAGTTGTGTTTCGAGAGAAGTGGCCGAAAGAGCCAATGAGAAGAGGAGAGTGTTATCTCTTTTTATGACTTATGTCAGGTCAGGTGCTGTGAATAATTGCAATTCAAGAAGTACTGCCATTGAGAGTGAAATCGACATTTTTACTGCACATCTCTTTAGGGTTTGGATCACATCATAAATCATCGAAATTTGTTTTGCAGTTGAGATGCGTTTGGAAGTGAGATCACAACTGCATCTCAGAAGTGGTTAACAAACCAGAAAATGTTGAAAAAGAAATTATTTCTGCAAAACATTATTTTTCAAAATTTGTTGCCATTGTTTCTTAAAACACATACATCTTTACACAACGATACAAACTATACATCCCTTGTCTGTCACCTGAGCGTTGGATGCGCTCTATCGACCGCAACGCTGTCTTTGCAACCATTTATTGCACGTCTTTCCACACGACTGACCCTAACATATGCTCTCCTCATACACTCATACCATCGCACCCATCATCTCATTCACTATTATTGATTACTTTTATTTTAAATATGATTAAAATTTCAATTTTCTTCTCAAATTATTATTAATAGCATTTAAATATGCAAATTTTATGTATACACAAATCTTGCACTAATAGTAAGGCTATAGTAATCATGATTTGTGAGAAACAATGTTTTGGTTTTACTTTTTGCAAATACAGTAATTATTGAGTGAAGAGTGAAATGCGAGCAAAAGAGGCCTAAGGCTTGGTTAGGGAATACAGGAGTCCTGTATAACGAGTCTAATAAGAATCGTTAGTTAATAACTTCCTTGAATTAATCAATTGTTTAATTTATTGTGTTTTTGTGGTTTTCAGTGTTAATATGTTAAGTGAACTCTATTGAGAACAACCCATACAAACATCCCAACAATGAGACTATCATTTAAATAGTTTTGTCTTTTTTCAGTGCTTATGAAATACCATTAGATTTATGTTTAAAACAAATATTTCAAGGCTTTTAGAGAACGTGTTATTAATGTTGAAGAGATGGTAAAAATAAATATAAATGTGTTTTTGAGACTTGAGGTTAAGAATGGATTAGAATAAGAAAGGCATCGAAAGATTATATAAATATATTATAGATTATATAAATAATAATGAAGTCAGTTATGACATACCGGTGTGGGTTCTCTTATGGATTTTGAGGTTTTCACTTCTGGCAAACACTTTTCCACAACCAGGGAATGGACAGGGAAATGGCTTTTCGCCGGTGTGTACCCTGATATGATTGACTAACTTATATTTGGCTTTGAATGGCCGTCCATTGCGGGCGCATTCACTCCAATAGCAGGCATGGTTTGAACACTCGGGTCCTCCGACGTGTTCAACCGTAATGTGAGTCACTATTTCATGCATTGATGTGAAAGACTTATTGCACGGCTTCTTAGGACTGCTCTGTTCGGTGTCTATCCATAAACATGTCATCTCCTGTTTGATGGGATGGCTTCTCATGTATCTGAAGAAAGCACCGGGAGCATGTGCATGTGCCGTGTGGTGCATATTCATGTGGTTCATGTGTCCCATTGGGTTCATTGGTCCGTAAGGGCCTGTCAGATGGTGATCAGTGCGTGCCGTTTGATTGAAGCTGTGGTCGGGCCGGCCATACATGTCAGTGCCGGGCAATGCGAGTCTCATTTGGCCGTTCATATGGGGCGGGGGGTGGTGTGCGGCCGGGTGGTGGTCCAGACTGGGGAATAGGACGTGAGTGTCTGCGTTGGTGTGATGGGGGCCGTGGAGGGCCTGGGAGGCGGACACGAACATGGAGGTGGCGTGATGGGGGTGGGGTTGCACTGTATTGCCCGACAGAGCGTCGTGTGGTGTGAGTCCACCCGTCAGAGTAGGCATATGTGGGTCGCGGCGTAACAGGAAATCTCTGGCAGCGTAGCCGTGATGGTGGTGGTGGTGGGGCGGGTGAGGCATACCATAGCCGTTCTGGGCTGCAAATGTCTGGTGATTGGGCTGGTGTTGACCGACGGCCACAACACTGGACGCATCGGTGGCGTGCGATGGACTCAATTTGATGGTCTGATGCATATGTGCGGTGGCGCTGTCCATGAATGGGTTCAGCATTGCTTCAGGACTTGTGGTTCACTTATGTCTTAATGTGGTACTGATGTGATGCTGATGTGTGACAATTGCTTCCAATGCGACTTCTTCTCAGACACAACACAAACACTTGAAGTGTCACTCGTATTGACAAAGAGGACCGCAAAGATCGCATCCGTGGGAGAGCTATACTCGTGCTGAGCAGTCAGTGCCGTCACTGAACACACCATTCAATTGAGCTTAAAGTCTAGGAGTTCTTGTCAGTGAAACAGTGGTAACAGTGGTAATGGTGAGAGTGTGTGCCCTCCGGGGCGGCAACCAATTCACGTGACGTATCCGGTTGTGAGGACCTCCTCAGCACAGCTTACAGAGTGTTAGCCATAAGCGCCATCACGTCATGGATCTAACTATTTAGATATGAACGGTGGGGAACTGGACTCTGGCACTAGTAGTGCTCAATCTGACTGATCCAATAATAGGGATTCTGGCGGTGCCTCCGCAGGTAATTCGTTTGTTGGCCATCCCTTCCATCCCTTTGCGACGCCACCAACCGTGAAGCCAATGCCCACAACTGCGCAGCCCTACTATCCCTACCAGCCCTACCACATCAGGGGCTGATACCAGTGCCAACATATCCAACGCATCCAACATATCCATGGATTGCATGTTTAGTTCTAACGCTAAGCTCGTTATAAATGCTTCTTCATATGCCTGTCCTCAGGCACTGGGAGTGGTCTCCACTTGTATTTACTTATATTTATTGCATTTATTGCACACATTATTACACTTTCCTCTCATCTCCCATACAATCCATACAATTGTATCGCATTTCGCGTAATAACTATTAATACTTAATTCAATTCAATCACTCACTCAATACTAACTCATATTTTACTATACATTTCATTTCATTACTGAAAGGCGATTGTTTGTCTACATTAGCAGGGTTAACTTATACACTTTATTATGTAATAAATCATTAGAAATTCTTAATAAAAAATGCTTAGTTAAAATTTATTTGTCTAAATTGTCAGATTATTTAAATGCAAACATATATTTATTTGAGATTAACTGTAATTTGCATTCAGTGCAAACCTAATGCAAGTTTAATGCCTTCAATTGACACCTGCTTTCAATTTACGCTCAAACTTATCACTAAATTAAACACACATTTAATTCCATATTAAATATTAATATTAAATTCACTATTTTCTAATATTAACATAACAAATATTTGCTTCATTTTTCACCTTACTCTTAATGCAGAATGGATTTTAAATGAAATATTTGTAGATGTTTCAAATGTGTTTATTATTTGTATAAATAATTATATAATTCATAACTTTCAACAATCTAATATAGTCTCTATTTTGCGAAATAATAGTAAGAGTGAAAAAATGTGAACATTTATTTTCATAAGAATAGACAGAATGCAAGGAATGGAATAAATATTAGAAACAGTGATTGTTTATGATTATTATAATTAATGGCAAATGTGTTGCACTGTATGTGATATAAACATCGAGTCCATAACCACACAAACAATTTTGTGATAAATAAAATGCATGTGTTTTATGTTTTATTTGAAACATTTTGGGCAAAATTGTGGCTTCCATTAGGTTGTGATCGTAAAGTAGAGCCGCTCCTCATTTCCTGACCTAAATGGCCATCCGATGCATGTATTGAATGCACTGAATCGCCAACACTTACTTTAACACCACATTTACTCCAATACATTAATTACTGCACGAATACTGGAGTTGTTTTGTTAAATACTTTTCTCATATCGAGTTTCACATCAATAAATATTCTGTCACTTGAATTAGCTAATTAAGTCTTGTTTGAAAATTCACGCAAATTTTAAATACACTAAAACATTATACGGTATAGAGATCTCATCTTTTCTTACAGTTAGACTTAACACTATTATCTGTGAAAAACTTCTTTTTAATCAATTTTTGTGCATACTTACATATTATTATTTTAGTTTATATATAGTTAAAAATTTACATTTTTCTGCTATGCATTTTATTATAGTGATTAATTCTATAATTTTGATTATTTATTGTATTAAATGCAGATAGTTTTTCATTGGTTTAAATATTAGAAATAAATTATATATCGTATTTTGTTAATGTACTTTTGGTTGAACATTCAATTAAAAGCAGTTGTCGATTACTCAATATATCTTATGTTTTGAATGTCCAGAAACTGTGATATATAACTGATATCGTAATGTAGAGAACGGATGTGACAGTGGGTGGGATGCACTTCTATATTACTTACTCTATTCTCTGGCATATAATATAATATGGGATTCAATATAAGTTATACACTACAGTATATTACAGTTTTATACAAATATCACTATACTGTACAATACTGCATGGAATATACAATGTGTATAATAGTATTGTATTGAATGAAAACCTTACTTTTAGTGCTTTCATACTCTTAATGCAGAATCGATATCAAAGATCGTCTGAACGCACGCTGAGAGAGAGAGAGAGAGAGAGAGAGAGAGAGAGAGAGAGAGTTTGTTCATTCCTTAATTAGAAACTATAGCCAAACTTCAACTAAAATATATGGTATGAAACTCCTCGTCTAGAGTCAGGCGTTATTATTTTATAAGTTGGATATACTGTAGCAAAGGGCTTGCAAAAGCTATGATACCTGTAATGAGCAAGCAAATAAAAATATTGTGTGATTTATAATTAAATATTTACATTTTACAATATAATCAATATTAAATAAATCCTTTTCCTTCAAGAACATAGATTGGAATATAAAAGTTAAAATAATTTTTAAACTGAAATTAATTCATTTTATCATATTTTAAACAATTTTTACACTTGTTAATTTAAAAATCAAGAATATAATGATAAATAAAACAGATATTTATCGAAATAAATCTCTTAAAACAGTAATATTTTTTGTAAACTGTACAGTATGAGTGAATAATATTATGTGTTTATGTTTTTACTTATTTATAAAAAATGATTAATTTAAAAAAAAACTAAAAACTGTTTTCGAAATTGTTACAAACAAGAAAATAAATAATTGAAGAATTTTTTATATTTACAAAATGGTAAAATGAATTTAATAACAAATTAATTTTATATCATAATATTAATAGCGAAATCATTATTTAGTAGAAATTTGAATTAAATAGTTATTTGCAAAAATGTGACTAAGTTTATATTTAAGTTTAGTTTATACTGGTTTGAAGTCATAAAATGTTTTTATTAAATGGATTTAAAAACTAAATTTGGAATATTTATTGAGAAGAAAAAGACATTTTGAGCCTATAATACATTGCAGAATATAGAAAATCCTGATTTTTCTAAAATAGAGATAATATTAAGCTGAGAGACAATATGGGGTGCAATATATTGGAGGGCCAGTGATCTTGAAGTTATAGAAACACGTTTGAAGGCATGTAATGATTCTTTAAGAAAAACATTTTGATCTTTATGAATAAGTTGAGGCACACCCTAAACACCTAAACTCCTAAATCAAATGCATTACTCAAAAAAGTCGGCTTTAAATCACTGACAATAGGCTGAGAGAAAAGTTTGAAAAAATGACATTACATTAGTTTTTGATCAGAAACTCATGGCTATGCGAATCAAACCATTGAATTCATTGTTAATCGTATCTTATTTTTGATTATCAAATCCGTTATTCCTATTCTTATTGGCAATTCTTGGCTAATGTAAAGGTGGGAATAAGACCACACATACCGGACCCATCCATCTATATATAATATATTTATAAATGATGGCAAAGAGACTGTAGTGAGACTGTAGTGAGACTATAGTAAAGGAGTGGGCGCTCGGAGTCGTTGTTTCTATTGTTAATTCGAGAAAAGAGATGAATGACTGAATGCCTGCAAATGAGGAGCATTTGGTTTATGCAATCGCATGAACAGCAGGAATACATTGAATTCATTTTTACTGCACTTCCTTCACATCATCTAATAGTGAGACCTTTCGCTCCATTCAGACCTATTCGACAGTGCGCTCGATGTGGTCAACCATTTACGCCTTTTTGCCTCTCATTCCCTGCCATTAGATCATATCATATCGTATGCAATGCTATGGTATTGTATCGTATGGTATGGTATGCTTGCAATCCACTAATTCTCGGTCTTTTCAATAATAGACTTATTCATAGTTTTAGTGATTCAATGAAGCGATTGAATTCATTGAATGGGCACAAAGTCAAATAAATGAGTTTAAATTGCAGTGCAGTTGTCAACTGAAATATAAACCATAAAATCATAAATAATTCAAAATCTAAATCTATAAGGCTTTTGCAAATATCTATCAATGCATTTGATTTTTACCATTTTATATACAAGTTATTAAGTGAGCCGTAAAGGAATCGCATTGAGGCTACCATTCATTAATTCATTCATCAAAAATTATGTTCGCTTTACAAGCATTGGCTCTAAAATACAAAGATGTCAAACACACCACAAATCACTTTATTGGCCGCTATTATCAGCAAACGGGTGCCAAACAAACGCTATCTCATCACAACTTTACTCCTATGCAATCATTTCAACATTTTATTATCACGACTAATCACTCGATTTACGATTACTAAATTTGGTATAAAATTCATAAAAACCGATTCATTGCAACAGAGTTGTCACATAACAAAATTATATCATATAAATGCCTTATTCTTACCCATCAGTCAATGGTATTGTACAGAGAATTGTGTGAATGAGAGTCACATTATAGACGCATAGCTGTGAAGTATCCTTACAGTAGACCTCACATTCACATCGACTATGAAATGGTATATTTGGTGCAAATGTCAGGTTTTAACTACAATTAGAGGACAACAATGAAAAGACGAGACAATGCTTTCGATGAGAACTCGTCGACAATACTGAGAGTCGAGTGAAGAGTGACTACCTTTTAGTTACTATTTTATATGTGTTGTATATGTGGTAATACATGCCATGAGTTGGCACGACTGGCATTAATTTTAGTGCAGAAATCTTTGCCGGAATATCACGCCGTCATATGCATCAAGTCTTTGGGATATCCTCTTAGTGTGAATAGCATTGCGTGGCCTAAACAGAGTCAGCGTTTTGCTGCCCTATTCTTTAACTCAGATAGACTTGACTCCAGCGGTGGTTAAAGCTTTATATTTAACTTTTCGGTTGGCCTACCGTTACAGCAATCCGACCCTAAGATGCTCTATAAGACTGAGGACGAAAGGGATGCTGTGCTCTGTTCGCACTGATCTATGCCCGCAGTGTCGACACTGCAGGCGACTAACATATTTCAGGCTCAATATTACACCATTTCCACCAAATATTCTCCATTTCATACTACTATGTCTAGCACATTGTATTTAATTTATAATAGTTACCACATCGGATTTCAATATCATTACTTTATAATTACAGTTAACATCTTTGTTAAACTCAATTCAGTCTAATTTGAAAGCAAATGAATTTTCTAAACATCATTTCTATTTTCATTCACTTTACATCTCAATCATAAGCCAGGCTCTGATATAATGAGCAAAAATGAATGCAAACTTTCATATAATTTATAATTTAGTGTTGACTCAAAAGAATAAATTGAATTTTATATACATTATGTGAGAATAAGTTTAATATACGAGAGCAACAAAAAGGAATATATTGTAGAGTTGATGGCATATAATAATATAAAATCTAGTGTTTAGTTGAATATAGCGCTGAATAGGGTATAGTTAAAGCTTATGGATAATAGTGAGGCAATGGCATCAATGGCTCACATTTTTCATGAGATTTTCTCTGCTGGAGATCCGGAAAGTTGACGCAAGAAATGCAGACGAATAGGGATTTGCAGCAAAAACAAGGGATATTCTGATTGAAGTATTATTAGAAAAAGAGGCCCAGGATATGGCTTATGGTTTGGTGTGTTATCTTTAATATCAAAAATAATGTATCATTTATTATAAACTTTCGAAAATTTAGTTTACATTTGTATTTGCAGTGAATTTACAATTTATTCATTCAATCATTGATTAAAGAAATACTATTTTCCTTAACTATAGTATTAATAATATTCAAATGAATTATTTATTCGTCTAAAGTATTATTTATTCAATGAATGCATTACTTATTACTTATTTTTATTCGTTTCAACAAATATTCGTATTTTGAAAGCGAGATCTTCATGCTGTGTGTCGTAGGGATGCCCTAAAGCACATACACTAAGGCATACACTAAAGCATATACTAAAGCATATACTAATGTTTATGTGATTTTCTATTCATTTCGATATTTCTTTACAATAATTCTTAAAGAATACGTTTTCATACCATTATATCTGGCATTTGCTTCTCCTCTCCATTTTATACATGTATTTACATCGCATCCAAACAATACATACATTATATATGACCTCATATTCAATATTGAGCCCAACAAATATATTCAGGCTTTTCACTGGTTTTGAGCTCTTTATTTAATAACAAATAAATCTCACAAAATAGTCATTCATTCACTTCATTTACTTTGCATTAGTTTTGTTCAATTTATTATTATTATATAACTTAACATTCAGATTATTTTTACATTCAATGTGTACAGTATACCATACTAACAATATGTGCTCTACTTTAGTATTATTCATATTTTTTCTTACAATCATTTATAAGAATTATACCAAAATAAGAAATTCATTTTATTTTTAGTCTCAAATTTCCAGCAAATAGCACAATCATTGATAATTGCTTTTAACTTCAAATAACCACCAATTTCACATTTATTGGTAATTCTTGTGAATTTATAGCTAATAGTATTACTGTAAGCATGTATGCAACAATGTAATCAATATAATTGTGATATCATGCAAATAATGAATCGGTATATTGAAAATTTATTTGGAAATAAAATACACCGGAAATGCCACGAAAAACAAATAAAAAGATTAAGTTTTCTCCAAAAGATGAAGATTCGGAGTGTTGTGTGAATTCATACAAAGAAAAGACCAAAAGTAGATCCGAATACTTAGTTTTGGATGAATTTCCCAAAAGAATATTAGAAATTCAAGAGTTGTTGGAAAACAAGAGATTTGCACTCAAAAACCTATCGTCATATGATTTTGACGTCAATATCCCAATTCCTCCGCCAGAAGATCCAAACATGGATTTGAGTGACAATTGTTTGCTATCAAAGAGTTTTCTGTTTGAAAACGGTTTGGTCGACTCAAACCCACACCTCATGGAAGCGATCGAAATAGTGAAGCCGTGGGCACTGCAACTGATCCACGACTCAAATACCGTCAAAATGGGTATCTCTCTCATGATTCCCAAGATAGAGGACGGAAACAACTTTGGTGTCGAAATGCAACAAGAGATGCTGATTGGCGTAGCCGTTGTTGAGCTCAAGACTCAGCATCATTTGGATCAGATCTCCGACTACTTCACGAAAAGGGCAGAAATGGTGACAAAGATTGTCAAATACCCGCACTCTATGGACTATCGCCGGGCTCTTCGGGAAATGGATTACAGATTTCGTCTTTTCCTTTGCCTTTTCGCAGTTGATTTGCGTAATCATTACATCAGTTTGCACGACATGTTTACTAAGAATCTCAACAAAATAAAGGATCCGAGAAATTCAGACAATCATCAGCTCATGTACTGAACGACTCGTGTTTTATTGATTCTCTAAATTCTTGTCATTATTTTTAGTTCACTATTAAATTTCAGCTTCTATTAGACAAATGTGAATTATTTTAATTATTTCTAATCAATCTTTAATGTTAAGGTTAGCAATCACAATATATGAGTACAAATGTCAATTCTACTATTATTCAATAATTCAGAAACTTTTATCAATTTTATCATCTCATAAAAAGTCACACATTGTTTAAAGTAGTATCATTTAAGATGTTTAAAATTGTAACTACAATTGACTTAAACAACAAATTCAATGCATTTATAAAGTGACAGAATTTCTAAATTTGAATTAAATTTGTAATATGAAGCGATGAGTTGTGACACTTGAAAGTTAATACGATTAGCGATTGGTGACAAATAATATGGAAATGTAGACTATTTGATACAAACACCTTATTTGAAGTGCTATTAAATCTACGATATATTGAGTTGTGTTCACTAAATATTTGCAATCTTTTGTTGTGTCGCCTATACTTGTGTTGACTGGAGTGCCAACAAAAAAGTTCATACGCTCTTGAAATACAGTTGAACCCCTCATAAGGTATTTGTGTTTGATTTGAGACCAATATTTACAGCGAAAACTAAAAGAGTAAAGACTTAAGTGAGAGAACAATTGTTATGCAAATAAAATGCACAGAATTTTAGTAATTTTACAATTGTATCACTTTTTGAGATCTTCAATGCATTCATAGAAATAGTGTCTCCATTAATATGATGGCAAACATGGGTGGCCTCCACTGGATGAGCGAAACTTCATTTGAAGATTTGATATTTATTTCATTTAGAATAGCATTGATATACTACTGACTGAGTGATGAATTGGGTTTGGGGTGAGGGGTGGGCACATCCAACACTAACTCCATTGCCATTGATTAGTTGCGTGTAATTCTCTAATTCTTTGATTGCCTCGATCTTCACGAACAGTATATCAAACACTGACATCACAACTGATAATACATTCAAATGATGTCTCTTTTCTACACATCTCTATTAGCGCCAACTCTGGATGCCATGTATTATATGAATACCAACTGAACTCTATATTGTAAAAGTGCTAAATAAGTGTCTCTACTATTGTTTTACTAAAATAATAGCAATTAATTCAATTAGAAGTTTGAAATGAGTTTTGCAAATAATGAGATTGTCGGGGCAGTTGTTTATGAACTCACTCTCAGACTCAGATCCATTAGAAGGACTGATGCAGGGAATGGTAGCGTAGGGCAGAGTAGGGCAGAGTAGGACAATGTATTGTATTTGTATGGGAAGAATATGGGAGAGTGTTCGCCACCCGCTAATCGTTAATCTCTTTTTATCGTAAAGCAGTTTATATTAGGGAATGATTGGTCGAAAAGCCCTAAATTTAAAGCAATATTGCGACCAAACTTTCATATAATAGTTTCATCTAACAGAAAAATATATCAATAAATAGCAGTTTCAGTGAGAGCTCGTACTTTAATATTAGATTTGTGCCCAAGTGTTGGCCAAACCTAATAAAGTCGGGTCTGTCGGGTCTGCACGTGCATCCCATCCCTAATTCTTAATCAATCGTCTGATTCATGTTTTGGGTTGACTTTTAATATATAGACTCTTTTGTCGCATAAATTTATTTAAATAAACACTACTTTGTATTGAAAATAAAGCACTGATTCAGAAGTTATTGCATTACAGACGCCGTCAATCGATTCACTGGTAAAGCCATTGCTTACAATAAATTGAATTTTATATGTCATTTCATTCACTGTACAAAAGTATTAGTTTGATATATAATAAATAGCAATCATTTGATTATTAATATTGATATCTGATTATAATCTGGTGTAGTATTTGGTGCACTACAACATTAGCGACAAATTCAATGGTTAGTTTAGCCGATACTACAGTGCAGTACAGTGCGAGTGAAAGCTTTTTCTATAGAAATGCTTATTTGTGATAAGACTCGACGGTGTAATGGGTCTACACTTGTGGACTCCTCTGAGTTTGTGTATCATATAATATACGACAAGAAGTTCCAGAAAATACTTTTATGTAGTGTTAGACGCAATCACATAAACAAATGGCTTAACGTTTTTTGCATTTAGCATATTTGTGACATCCTTTTCGAGGATAATAAAAGGCAGTGTTTGCGCTGTTTTCTCATTATAGATCAAGTTTAGTGATAAGTCAAATGAGAGATACGACCACCAGTTAATGCCAGCGCCCGCAGCACTTGTAAGTAATAGTACCAAATGCCAATAAATGACAAAAAATAGTTTGCATTTAGATTATACATGTATTCCGACAAATAAATAAAAAGCAGAATTTCGGTCAAAAATAAAATAAATATTCCTTAAGATACTAAACTCAAAGACATCTGACACTCAATTCAAAGAAAAGCATTCAATTTGTTTCTGTAATCATTTAAAGAGTTATAAATTTCATGATAATTAAAAGCATTTCATTCTTTGTTGCATTGGATTACTTATAATTGAATTTTTTTATATCTACAGGTAATTCAATGAAATGAGTTTTAAATTATATTTATTATTAGATATAATCCAAAAAAGTTTGACACTTGAAATTGTTGGAAAACAAGTGCTCTGCCATTAGATTGTGTTCAATGATAATCATTACAAGAATCTGAAAGAGACTCTCGAGTGACACATAAATAGTGAATGGAATGACAATTGAGTGCATATTTTCATATATCGGTCTCACAATCAAGTGATACAACACTTCTGTAATGCAAACCCTAATCACTGTTAAGGCAAACCTTGTTTTTAAAGCCATCAAAGTGTATGTTTGTGTTGGTGCCCACTAATCACACGTTGAATCTTATATTAAATTTAGTGAAATGCTGTACAACTGAATGAAATGACTGAGGTGAAAGTAATCTATTTGATCGGTGGTTCACATATCTTGAGCTGACGTTTTAACCAAATTAGTTGAAGCCTTTGGAGAGACAATATGCGTGAGTGTATGTGGTCAGCTCAATATCCCGGAGCAATATTGTACAGTACATTGTATATACTTATGAATATATGCCAAAAATAGAGGGATAGTTGGAGGCGACTTAAGTCTGACATTCTTTAGTAGCATTTGTTAAGTGAAAGGCTGTGCAGGAATTGCATGTATTGAACGCATTGGCCAAGTATTGGATGCGGTGACAGACACACTGTTTGCTGTTATTCTCTACATTCAAAAGACTGGACTTTTGGACAATAAATTGCTATTGAGTTATGTTTGAGGCCTTAATTGAAATTCTCATAGCTTTCTAAAAAAGAAGAATTGTTTATCGAAAACAGGTATAACTGAGGAATAAATAATGAGACAAAATGTTGTGATTTCTGAGATTCCACACAAACCAGAGAAACCGAATTCTTCTCTCTCTCTCTCTCTCTCTCTCTCTCTCTCTCTCATCCAATCATTTGCAGAGATGACCGACCAGTATATACAGAGGCCTTCAAATGTTTGTCTAATAAATCGATGTTTCAATGGTTTGATATATTGTCTCAACTTTTAAATATTTTCCTAATATTTTTACGGACTCTCACCCGTCAAATGCTCGCAAACCACAAACTATTAAAAATTTATAACAACTTAACCGATGCATTCATTTCAGTCGTTTTAAGGAGTTTCTGAAAATATTTTTTCAAATGTTTTTAGACTTTAAGAAATTTTGATATTTTTATTGCACTTTTATTAATAGAGTAAATGTGTGTGAAAATAGTGCTCACAAACTTTGGGACATTTAATGATATTGCAATAAATATAGGATTAGTATCACTAAAATATTTGGATTTCTTTTAGTTTTGCAGTAAATTCTATGCTTTCTGAGAAGCACTTAAATATAAATTATTATAAAATTCTAACTATAATTATAATTATTAGTAATTTTTCTTAAAATTCATTTCATGTACAGAAATAAAGAATATTTAATAAAAATTTATATTTATTTTAATACTAAATTCAAGTTTTTAAAATTATGTAATTATTTATTATATCTATAAAAATGGTTTAATATATTGCATAATGGACAAATACAGTGTATTGTACAAAACTCGAGGTAGGAATTGCAATTTTGTTTTAAACTACAGGTGCAAAATTAAAGATATACAAACTGTAAGTATTTTGAAAGTTTTTTGGAGGCATTAAATCTATTTCTTCAAAATATAGTAAAACAAAGAATTAATTAAAACATACATTGAATTTAGAGAACACTGTACAGTACTGTACTGTACATGTTGCAATATTAAAACATGTATAAAATAGACCATGGCAGTTGCTTAAAACGTTGAAAGTTTTATAATTTTGTATACTAGCAAAAGTAGATGTATAAATTATAATATGTAATCAGACATTTATTGATTACAGCATTTAATTCAGGTTATAATTTCTGCTGCCATCATTAAAATTCAATTGCAAATCATTAAATGGTAAATAAAAATGCAAATCAGAGTAAATTATTATGAATGAGTATAGGACTTTTTGATTTGTTAATGTAAATACTTTTCATAATTCAATTCTTTAAATATACAATTATAAATTTCTAACTAAATTATTTTCGATTAATTTATAAAGCAATAAACATTTTAGCAGTAAATAATAAACATTGAGTAAAATAAAGTCAAACACTGAGTGAGTGAAAGAATTTGAAATAATTAAGTCTAAAGTTAGCAACTTTAATGTCATTCTACTGTATAGTAGAGCTGTATATAATAGAAAATGTGTGGGAATTGTCTCATATAAACAGTATTCGCAAACTATTGATCATTGAGATAGTCGTCAACGCATTTAAACAGTTATTGTGTTTTATAGGGTTTACAACCAAATATTATAGAAAGAAATAATAGACTCTACGGTATGGCATGGAATGGTATGGTATGGTATGGTCTGAAAGTGAGTGAACTATACATCATCTTTGACTAAATGATGGATGAGTTACGAGCAGAACTGAATGAAGAAAATATGAGTTTCACTACACTATTAGGGCTGTGCTGTAGAGTTGGGCAAAGAATTACATTGAAGTGAAGTTTGCATTATGAATGTGTGCGGGAGTGCAAGACTCCTATTATATTCACAATCGTAACTAAGTTTTAGATTTTAAATATAAAAGCTTTCGGATTCGTTGGCCATTAATTGCCATTCATTTGTTGTTGTTATTCAATCGGCTTTAGTCTTGCGATCCATATATTTTTGTTCCCAATTTTACACTAGAATTACATTAGAGTTAAAGCCATTGGAGAACTGCGAGGAGAGATGCGAAATGAAATTGCCTTTCAATACCACCCAAGGATTCAATATAAAGAATCGGGACATTACCGACCATTTTTCATAACAACCACCAAAAAACAGTTATATTACCACTCAGTGGCGGATTCCACACATCCATACCTCAACATATTGATCGCAAATAACATTATTTTTTATACAAAACATCCATTTCTCTAAACATAACAAAAGTTAATATATTTAACTGTAATTTATAATTGAATCGATAATACAAAAGGGGAGGCATTGAGACATTGAGATATAGTTTGTGTGGTAAATGGCATTCCGTCACTGAATGGTCACGAAGGCATTGCAGGCATTGGAGGCATTGTCCGCAAAAGGCTCGAACTCCCGCTGACTTTCCATTTGCTATAACTATAGCACTAAAGGATGACAATCACTATAAGACACAAACTTCTAACTCCTATTATTCCTATTATTCCTATTATTCCGACTCTATATTCTGTACTGTACTCACTGTACAGTATATACTGTACTGTACACGACTGCCACACAGTCCCAGTATTCTTACTATTCCTCTGTTAGACATCAAAAAAACTCAAATGCATGGCTTTCTCCACACAATGTCTTACAGTTTAGTCTTTTATGATTATTCACCAGTTTATGGTTGGATCGCATTTAGAATATCTTTTCAATTGTCTCCCATTTTATGGCTTTTATTAATACAAAAACTCAAACCTAAAGAAAACATTTTTTGGTCCAAAAATTCTTTTTTACAATAATCTAAATAAATAGCTTTCATAGTAATGTTGTATTTATTGTATAAATGAAGTGCAGTTTGTTTAACCAATAAGACTACAATGAGATGGTAATGAATAGAGCATTTGCCCCATTGAATACCCCCTTTTTAAACACCCCATTGAACACCCCATTGTGTCTACGGAAATGAATATGATATGCATTTGACTCAGCCTTAAGCGCGTCTTTCAATGCTTTCGTGTAATCTACCAATTCTTGTATGAATTCTAGTCTCTCTTTCTAGTTGTCCACAACTTATATAATATAATCACAACTCAAATCTGTTTTGATGAAAACTTTCAATTAGGTCTAACCCACTGTCCCTACATTTCGAGCATCACTTCTCACTCAACCATTATATCGATGTTCACTTCACATCCGTTCATATTCTGTACTTCCGTTTCCTTTCGAGCCCTCGCATATGAGTAATAATTTTCATTATACTCTATGTATATAAAAGTGAATATAGGATATACAGTACAATGATATGTGATGTAGTCTATACCGGCTATATATTTGGATGTTGTGTTTGGTTGTGGCAGTGGAAGTGTAGTGACGGACACACATATAGAGCTAAAATGAAATGTTTGTCAGAATATTCATTAATGTATTGTAGTTTTGACACATTATTTAATATATTTATAATTAAGGTTAGCGTTGGACTCAGTTGTGGCCGAACTATAATCTCGAGTCACATGAAGAACATGTCTTCACAGGAGGTTATATAATGAGTGCACAATATATATGTATTCTTTGGGTGCGTTAACAGTGAGGAAATGGAGTATAAGTGAAGGACTGCGGGAGCGATGAAGTACTTGTTCTTCCTGTGGTGACTCTCTTCACCCCTTTTCCGCTTCGATATACTTATGGAGTCCTTCCAAGACTTCAATTTATTGACACATCAATGTCTCAAGTGATCGATTCATGTCCTATCAATCAAACAAATACTCTCTGTTCACTAACAATTCAATTAATTCTTTCAATTTAATAAACAACTTTTTATTAAATTAATACATTATACAATTAAAACACAAAATGAATAAATACTTGATCAATTTTTGACATTCAATTACGACAATTAAAAAAGTGGACAAAAATCCACAAAAACTCATAATTTGTACATAATTTATAAATTGATAGAAATAACTCGTGATTTTCAATTGGTTTACAACTGTATTCTCAAATCATAATAAATAGTAAGAATGTTAGGCATCGATGTCGATGTCACTGACGATGGCTTCCTCTTCTAGTTTGGGGAACGGGAGTAAAGTATCGCTCGTAGAGCCCGGAGACGACACTATATTAATAGTTCGCAAAGTACTCGAAATGGGAAGAAGTGACGAACCGGTCGACAGACTCGGGCTTAGAGTACCCGATATGCTCGACGAGAGCGTAGGACTCATGGCTGAGCTCACACTCACTGTTATGGGCATTGAAGGGGGTTGGGAGGTGTGGGGCGAGGGCTTCATCGATACAATTGAATTGCTCGAAGAATTGAAACTATTGTTAGTAGTGTTGTGTTTATGGGGATTACGACAACCCCTGCACTTGCATTCAAAGCATCCCTTGCCATCGACATAACAGGGACACCGCTGCCCACAACAGGTAAGTTTGCCCGGATTAGGAGTGGCCAGACCGCACCGACAGCCCCGCCGTTTGGCCTTCACTTTGGCCGGCGTTGTGTTCGGGTTTCTGATGAGAGACGACCCGTTGGTGAGTATGGCGTGAGTGCCCACACCTACCGTCGAGTGGTTGGTCGTCTCAGTTGCCTTTGCGGCCGACGTCAACACAATTGAATGCTTTGTGGTATTGTTTGTGAGATTATCGCCGCAATTGGTCCGCAAAACACTATCGCTTTCCTTAACACCGATCGCATCGTTAGCGACAGAATTGCCGTTAAGTGTAATCTTATTGTTATTATTGTTGTTATTGTTATTAATATTACTGTTAACCGAATGAATGGCATTAGAGTTGACCACAGAATTGGTGTTCATTTGTCCATTTCTGGAGGCGTTGATGCGGGCGTTGCCGGTCGTCGACCGCGAGTACCCCCTAAGGGACGGCGGCTCCGAGAAGTTGTACTTATCGTGCAGTTGAGCGCCTTCTTCGAGCAGTTCCGCAAAACTCATGTTAGTTCCGGAGGCGGAACCGCTGGTCAGGTCTCCCCACTTATGGTGCAGGTCTGCAGACATCATGAACTGACAGACATTGCGATAGCACTGCAGAAGAATCCTAAGCTGAGTGTTCTCCACAAACTTGGAGTGATCTTTGCACCTGAAGAATGCAATCATGAGTTCAGTGGACAGACAGACAGACAGGCAATGAGTTCAGTGGACAGACAGACAGGCAATGAGTTCAGTGGACAGACAGACAGACAATGAGTGAATGCATACCAACTGCACGACGGCTTTAACCGCATTTTGCCGCCGACACAGGCCTTACACACGTGGTGTTGACAGGAACTGATGGTCGAAGACATGGGAACAGTGAGCAGTTGTCCGCAGACACAACACGTGAGCGCCTGTCGTAAGTAGAGTACGAGTCGGTTGATGTCAGCCCACGCGCCCATGTCTTCGCACGAAGACTGGAATATCATACGACATGTCGTCACGTATAGACTCAACGCATTCATTGCCATCACTTCCACGCATCCATTCTCCAGACAATTGGTTACCGTTTCTGCCAAAAGACATAACAAATCAAACAATCGGTCACTCTTTCAGTGGTTGACAGTCACTCACAAAACGCTTGACTCAACGCATCCAATGAATCCATACTTAAGTCATATTTGAGTGCACTTTGTATTCATTGAAACACTGCTGAAATGGATTTGATTTGATTTGAATTGATTTATAAATTGCTTTTTGTTTACTAAACACTCAATACTTTATCAAACAATACATTGGGAGTGGCCTTCACTGCACTAATACACTAGTGTTGCATATCACACATCCACTCAACCTATTCAGTAGTGCCACACATCCAATATGGACTAAATCTAACTCCACCTCGATCAATTAGGATTGTATAATTATATATAATTACCATTAAAGAGTAATACAATTATTCGCCAAATATAAACATGTTTTGCGGTTTTTATATCATTTACAACACTATTATTACACAATACAGTGGCACTCAAGTGTGATTGTACTGAACATAAATTATGTCAATATATAGTTTGTTTAAAATATATCATAATTTATCAAATAAGTACAATTAACAATATTTTTAAAGTAAAATTTAAATATTATGTAAATTGATTAGATTTGTAATGTTTGTGGTGATAATCATAGAAATATAAGCACACAATAGTGCCATAGATTAGCACTTTATGACATTTGGTATGCATTTGGTTGTCGTCATTGATGTCTATTTATATGAAGTATTTGTTTGCATTGAATGTGTTGTCGATTGACTCTTGAGTGAAATGTCAGTCAAAGCGTTGACCAGATTTGGATCACATGTGAAGGAAATCAGACTTCACTTATGTCTCACATCGGACTCCAGTTCTGGTGTCAGGTATGGGTGACTGTGTTTGCACCACATCTGTGACAATGTCTTGATTACAGAGACTTCATAGCCAGACATTACCCGCGAGTGAAGCAAACGAATCC